>CM034003.1:14857272-14878762 GCA_019603395.1 Cyrtorhinus lividipennis | reverse complement strand
CACCCAAGACCGAGAGGAACGTGTTATTTGATAGTATTGGGCACCAATCGAGCTGTCCATCCTCCTCTTGTTTCTCTTTCCAGATTTCCTGCCAGGAGTTGAGTGTGTCCCCACTCTTGTTGCTAGTTGAGGCCAGGGCTTACTTCCTGTCGCTCGTAGATTTTTCCTCTTCTTGCTAGCAGAAGTATTGGAGGAGGACCACGGCTGGCTCTGATACAGTCATCTAGGCGCATCTAATCTAGGTTAACTCACCTTAGTTGTTCGAGAAGAAATTGAGATTCCAATATCTGTGGATTCCGGAGCTATCCAGAGCACAAACCTGAACCTGAATTTGCATACATAACCTCGCAGATTTGTCTGATTATCGGTTGTGGATAAAGCTTGTAGTGAACATAATGAAGGTGACTAGAATGTTTCTTTCCGTAATCGACCTGTGACCTGAGACGGTATGAGATGAACCGGCCCATAATCTACTCTCATGCCTAGAATCCTGGAAGCATCAGGGAAATTTGGCATTGTTCATTCAACAATTGTTTGTGTTTGACAAGTTTCGTATTCAGCCCAAATTAGGCTGGCCATAATGTTATGGTGTCTGACTGGGACACCAGGGGGTCTGGAATACCTTCCGGGCGGGAGGGAGGCTTAGGGGCCCATCCAGGGAATTTTCGACATTCTAGCTCTAAAATCAGTAGTTTTGGTTGCTTGTTCCTTGAATAATTGATCTACGTTTTCATGCAAATCCATCAAATCATGCTGAATCTAGTGAGACGGGCCCCAGAACGATTGACGCCCACTGGAAGAGGTTATGTCTCAAAGAGGTTATCTATCTACCAATTTCGAATTTGTTTTTGAGATTTCGGGTAACTGGGCGTGTGGGGTATCATTTTCCACGATACTTTGGATGCTTAATCCAATTAGATGGGTCCCGGGACGATTGACACCCACTGGAAGAGGTTATGGGTCAAAATGAGTACCTATCTACCTACTATTAATGTGGGTTTTTTATATTTCTGGTACCTAGGCGTGTGTGGTATCATTTTCCACTGCGCTGAATCGATTGGTACGAGTCTCCATGCTCCTGGTTTGAGGAATAACCAACCCTTGTGAAGAAATTTGCTGCGTTTTTACGCTAGTTTGACATTAGTATACACAGGGGTTCCGCCCCCACCATCCCCTGGAATCTTCAGCTTTAAAATTCATTGGTTTTAGATTTTTTTAAATCTAATTTTCACAAAAATTAGAGCTATGGGGTCTGGGGCCGGTAAAGGGGTGGAGAGGGGGGAGGGTGTCAATGAAGTCCACATAAGGCTAACAGCGCTATTGATCAGTCCACATATAAGCCTCCCAAAAATGTATAAATGTCCAAAGTTGGTACTTTTGAATGGGTTTTAGACTGTGAAATACTTGCTTTTGTATAACTATTCACACGCTCTTCAATACCCGTACTGCAGTCGAGGGAAAAAAATTCTTACATTTATCGATTGAGCCTGGTGAAAAAGTGAGACACAAACCCCAATTGGTAGAAATAATATTTTTACTGAATTCGCCCAATATATACAATCAGTCACATAAAAACGTGGAACTACGATTACATCAAGCGGAAAGCTGAGTTTTAAAATCAATAAAACAAACTTTGTGAGTTTAAAAATATATCGTTTGATCCATTTTTCAATACTGCCTTAACATTTGTGAGTGGTAACTTCTTTTCTGTTTAGGAAAACTGTAGTTTCAATACGCATTTTTAAAATAGGAATATTGAGCTACACAGAAACGTTGAATAAACGGTTTAATTAAGTGGTTAGGTAACAAAAGCAATCAAAGATTACGATCCAGCTCAGGTCGTATGTGGAGTCTGTTACTTAAAAGCTGATTCTACTGGGTATAGTGCTCGGTTAGAGCTCATTAACTCTTGGGTGAGAAATGAAATTATATATCATTAACTCACCGAAAATGATGAGTCTGTCACAACTATTAGGGAAACTATTTTAGTGTAAATCGCATTCACACCGACAAAATTCACAATACGGTAATGTATGCAGGTTATACAATTTTGCGCAGGATGATTGTTTTCTTACTAAATATTTTGTTCATTAAATTCGATGGAGTTCACTTTTCAAATATCTTGATCGCCAAATAGTTGAGTTTATTAAAAAAAAAAGGTTTTGGTACTAAAGGTACGTAGAAGTAACGATTATTTGTACTTACATGAGGTGAATTGCATTAGCAGTTTCAATTCTTGAGTGTGTGACACGTAATGTTTGTATTTTGTGCACAAATTTGGTGCGTAGAATCATCTCTATTGCGTGTTTTTAGAAATTTTCAGTAGTTTTTTCTTAGCAAGATATTGGAAAAATTGCAGATTACTATTACGTAAGTTCTTTTGTCAATCTGCTTAGCACGTTCAGTGCTGAGAAAGTCTCGAGGCGTCCGCTAGAGCGCAGCCTAAGCCGCCCCTTCACTGAAGGATTTAACGTCCTGGGATCCCGCAAAACTTTTCTTTGTGATTTCGGCATAGTTATGAGTTCTTTTATTGCTTCATTTTCATTGTTTTATTGCATACAGAGGTTGAGAACCAACTGATACAATTGATACTCATTGAACTTGGTATTGTCGTTCATTTTCTTGCACAACACCACAACAGCAGTGGATTTGGACTAAAACGAACAAAAATTAACAAAATGAATGGGAATTATCAAACGAAATGGGCTATAAATGAAACAAAAGAGCGCATTTAAAATCATAGATATCCAAAATGGCGGGGCGTGCTTCGCCATGACCCACTGCGCAGAGATGCGCTATTCTGTAACTGCGGCAAATATCTAATATATCAACGTATCAATCAAATAATTTAGATTTGATTAGATTTGCCGCAGTTGCCACATGCGCAGTGGGTCTTGGCGCAACTTGCCCCACCTTTTTTTATTATCTTATGTAATCTCCAATTTTCATTGCACCCTTTCCTCTTTGTTGTTGCTTTGATTCAGTCCAAATCCGCCATTGTCTTGGTTTCTGACAAAATGGACAACGACAATACTGCCAACGAAATCTTAATTGAAGAGGTTTGCCAGAAGAGGGAGCTGTGGTAACCAACCAACCACCTGACCATGTTCGTTCTTAACCTCTGTATGCAATGATTAAATAAGTGATAAAAGAATGAAAATAAAATGAAATAAAAATACCGAAATCAGAAAACTCGTGAGGAATTCGTTGACAAAAAATGTTCATTAGGTTTGGCAGGATCTTGCCGCCATTCAGCTTGGCGAACGCACTTGCTGCACAAAGCGCATAACGCATCCATGTGAACACCAAAACTTAAAACGTTGCTGCACCATTCTACTGCAGTTGTCGCCCAAACAGGCAGAAACCACGTGAACCCAGCTTTAGATAGGGAACCTTATAAGGGGATGAAGCAAGGGTGTGCTATATGCCCAGTTTTGGGCCATTTCGCGCAATGACGTCACCCTGGACAGGCCATCTTTGCCCAATTATTTGCAACAACTGTAACTACCTCATTTCATTCATTTGAAAAGGGTTGATGTGTGTACAAAACACGAGTTGAATTATATTTATAAATAAATGAAAAAAAGGTTTAACTTTTGTTCTTGAAAATCTTAAGATTAAAACCGTATAAAAATTACAAAATCAACAAATAATTTGGGTTAGTGAAACTGCAGGAGAAATGTCAAGCTCTCACCATAGACCATAGTCTCCCGGACCCACATCTGAAGTTTTGGATATTATACATTGAAATCCCCTCTTTTAACTGCAAGTTGAAACCTTTAGGCTGCGCTTTAGCGGGCAGCTCAAGACATCATCAGCCCTGAAAGCGTCAATGCTGCTCAAATAGGGTTCCAAATTATAACATGACAAGTAGGTACCTTCGCTTATACACATTTCATGTGTCAAGAACATCAAACTCAACTTTTCTAGTAAATAACTTAATGATCCTTAGAAGCAAGAAAACTTTCTAACATTTTGATTCTAACAAGATCTGACGCGTTCATGGCGTACTCTCGTTACAGCATTAAATAATTACTTTTCCAATAATTCCGAAAGGCGTAAAGAACATTTTTAAACATCTTTATTACTGCAAAAACATATTTTTGAGTCAAAAATTACTAAGCTATTTTAGCGAGGGGCAAATTCATTGCAACACATTTACTACTTTCCTCTAATTATAGGTTTTGCAACTCATTGGTTTTTTATGGAATTATTGGACCAAGAGAACCCTACATGAGAAAAATACCAATTTACATTACATTTTCTCTAAGATATGGGAAGGATGTTCACAACTATTTTTTGAAATTTGGTGGCCTCAATTGCTTTAGAGATCTGTGCATTTTGGTTGGGTGATAGTATGATACAGGCAACTTTGCCAGACAGTTCACATGAGTTGAGATGATAGTAAAATGGTGATACTATCCCTGACAGGTCCAGGCAAATAGAAATGGATGAGTACACTGACAAATGTCAGTTTGTATATGTCAACCGTGAACCAAAACCATCATTTTCAATGTTTGTCTTCAGCGCTATCTTAAATATATTATTTTTCTGAAGGTCAAGTATGTTGGAGATTCAATATTTCCTAAGTGCTTCAAAATTCCTGTAGCCTCTTTTGGATTTGTCAAACGCTAACCAACCCCTACCTTTCTAGCCAGTGTGGAGTATATACCTAAGAATCTACTTTGGCAATAACATAAGTGGAGAAATAGTCAAATATGGATGGATATTTTTCTGGGGCGCCAAACATTACACAGATTGGGTCATTTGCCAAAAAGTTGTACTCAACAATGGTCTGTTTTATCCCAAAAAGGATATGCAAACTCCAAGGTAGACCTTTGGCATCCATTGGAAGGGTTGTAGGCCCATGCAGCAACATTTAGGCTCTGTTTCTCAATAAGTTTATTCTATTGTATTCATAGCATAGTTGCACGCTTCCAGTGGCCACTTACACCAAACTGCTAAAAAACTTTTGTTGATGAAAACTAAAATATCTTCATGGTAACTTTCAAAAAGAATCCTGTACTCAGATGTCAGCCAGTTTGACCGTACCTTTTCCCTCCAAAACCCTCCATTTTTCCTGCCAACTTTGCTTGAAATTACTGCAACAAAATTTGTCACTATTGCGTTTTAACAATTAGTTGCAAAATTGGGATGAATACAATAAATATTACTACTTTAGGCGTCATAGCATCAAATTCATGAGGGTTTTATCCCAAGCAACAGATGGGTATTAAGTAGAGGGGGTATGTAGTCAGTGGAAACCGTCCATATTGATAAAACCTTCCTCTTTGTAGGTACAAACTCATTTAAATTGAATGCTTTAATTAAATTCAGTTCAAATTTATTAATTTTGAAGTATTTTTCTGGGTTGATATCTTCCAATAGATCTAGCAGAGTTATTGTAGAATATCTGATTGATTGATTGCTGACTCAACACAACTGGAGCCTTCATTGGACGATTAACCACCTAAGGAGATTTTCATCACGAGATTTGAGGAATAAGGGTCTTGACCCTGCACAGATCTCTACAGGGAATGAAGTGCATGCCTGACTGCCTCACTCCTAAGGTCTGATAAATCATCCCTTTTTGCTCACTCCTTCAATTTGTGCCATTCGGCGATCTGACGACGCGGTGAATGACGAATTTCGTTCCAGTGGTGTTGGGAAGCGCTGGCTTTTGTTCCTCCAAGTTCTAGTCGGCCAATTACCTGTAGAAGAGAAGGGATGATAACAGTGATAAGCAATAAAACATGGATATCATCAGATTTAAGGATGTCCAGTCCCCTTTTCCCCACTTTTTTCATCCCTACCACCCAACCTCCCAGCCCATTGGATGCTGAGCTTCTCAAACACCTCAGTAAAGAAGAACACAATGAAATCCAAGAACTGATGGCCAGAAAAACCATTAATCCTCATCAAGCGATCAGACTGGGAACCTCAGAATTACAACACAGGGATAATGGAAGGCTGGCTGCACAGAGACATCCCAGAGAGATACCCCACTTTTCTAAGAAGCCAAGATTTAGCAGCAGGCAGAATGGCAGAAATAGTCACAACAATGGCCGTGACAAAAGCAGACAGCATACTATTAATGAGACCATTTTGTATACACTGCGAATGAGCTGGTCACAACTGCTCAATATGCTTTGATAGCCTGATCATGGAACAAGTTCCTTTTGTCCAGAAAACGGAGTGGCAGTGGAATGGCTGCCAAAAAAGTCAGCAATATCCACCTCCCTCCTGTTTGAAAGATGTTACTGTCTACCCTATCTGGCTGAGTGTGTTTGGGCTCATCGTCTCAAAACCCTCAATTTATGGGAGAATTGCCATGGAGTTCACATTTTAAGCTGGTCTTGAACCAGATGCATTTTCTGTTTTGCTTTTGGATTGCAACCTTCCTGTGGGTTAACTTCTATGCCCTCAAATCTTACTCAGCGGCCCGTTTTCGTCTCTAGTTGGTCCTCAACAATTTTCAGCCCGATTGGACCAAATTTGGGGAGGTACAGGTCAAAATGTGAATTTCGAATAATGGGTTTTCCAGATTTTCGGCTATTAAGGAGTGTAGGGTATCATTTTCGACTAAATTTTGTACGCTGGATCCAATGAGACGAGTCCTGGAACAATTGGCGCCGCCCCAAAGAGGTTATGGGTCAAAATGGGTATCAATCTACACATTTCTAATGTGTTTTTGAGATTTCTGGTACCTAGGCGTGTGGGGTATCATTTTCCACTAAATTTTGGACCCTGAATCGATTGGAATGGGTCCAGGGCACGCCACACCTGTTGTTTTCCTCATTTTCTCCATGTTTGACGACATAGGCATGTATGGTATCGTTTTCTATTAGTTTTTGGGGCGCTGAATCGATTGGAATGAGTCTCCATGCTGCTGGTCCGAGGAACAATCAACCCCTGTGAAGGAATTTGCAGCATTTTAAATTTAGAATAGGCTGCCAATTGGCTATGGTTGGGTGGTAGTGGCAGACTGGGAAGCCTTCACAGCAGTCACCTTTCCTTTGGTAACTGGTGGATACTGGCTATTTGCAAGGGAATTGTTGGTTTCTAACCAATGTTTGATGTCTAATACAATACTTCTCTATCTTCTTTGAAGTGAATTAAGTGTATAGGTCAATTTAGCTTTAAGGAGGGGGTTGGAGGTGATTGTTTCAGCTGTTTCCGATTCCAGAGCCACGTTACGCTCTTTATGGCTAACCTGACGTCTATTGTTAGACCACATTCTAGGTTGTTTGTCGACGTCACATTAACACCTCTTGATCTTTTCTCACAATTCGCAATCCTGATCAATGATCTGGCGAAATCACTCACTTCATTCTTCGTCACGCGATCCCAGTCCAAAAGCAAAAATTCCAGGCTGACTTTGTCCAATGACTCTCCACCCTGCGGAATCTCAAAAACGAAACTTTCGTTGAAGACTGGATTCAACGTTCTTTTCTTCACGTGAGTTTTCTTTTTTGCAATCCGCTGTCCGTTGTACATCAGGTACATCTTGACGTAAGGATCTTGAAATTGAGAACAATAACATTTTTCTTTAGGTATGATTGATGCATCGGACATTTTCTAGACCATGTAGCACTTGAATGAACACATATCACTTAAAGTTAAATAAATTACTTACCAGCAAGCCCAGTGACGTCCATCTTGGGTAAATTTCTAGCTTTTAACACAACCACGCTCAGCCGATTAGCAGCAGGTTGCCAACATAATGAGACCAAAAGTTCCCCTCTTCCCTGTGATTTGATCTGGAATCATCAAATTTTCACTGAGATGTGTAACTACGTGAGATATAACGTAAATTTAGGGCGTGGTGCGCAGTGATGATTACCTTGAGACTCCTCGGTTGAATATCCCGTGAAAGATGACATTTGTTGATTTTCTGCCTGAGAGACATCGACGGTGTCGAGTGAGCAAAAGACTTCTCCTATAATGTCGTCTCTGGAGTACCTGTCGAAGCTGAGGACGACGAAGTGGAGAGTGATGTTCTGTGAAAATTGATATTATGTTTGATTACGGCTGAGGAAATCCTTAATTACTCGTGGAAACGTTTGTTGTGTGCTTTTAATCAGCAATAAGATGAATCGTGCTGCCTCAGTATTGCAATTAACTCAATGATTTGACGACGGAGCAGAAATTATGCTCAAATTAAAAACAAAGTAACTTTCCTCCGCACATGCATCTTGTCACGTGCAACACGAATAACTCGAGCCCTGATATTGCCACTGCGAATACAGGGTTTTATCATTTACAGTAGACAACCTTGAAGAGATCGATTCTACAACTGATAAGCATCAAAAATGTCTCCAGGGCTTTTCATTTTAGAGGCATCGTTTCTGAGTTGTTCACGTTTTAAGATTTTTGACGTGTTCATCGACTCTACGCCACTAAAACGACCATAATGCCCTTAATTTAGTATATAATCTCAAATCTGAGTACACCGTTGGAAAGAACGTCAAATTTCCCTTCCGAGAGCTCCTCAACGTTTATACTACATTTGTACTGATATTCAATAATTCAGCCTAAAGTTAGGATATGAATGAATACATGAAACCGTATCAATTTTCTGCGGAATAAAGGATACTTTTTTTAAGAAAAATTCCAGCGTTCATTCATGAAAAAACACCCTCAAAATACCAGCTTTCTAACGGTATATTCAAATTAATTTTTGTGGCGTAATTCAAAGGTGAAAATGATGTTTTAAGAGGACAAATATGTGACAATTTCACCAAAATCGTACCGAATTCCACGAAATTCATAAGTGTCAAATATTGATCTCAATTGTTTGAAGCTAAATTGAATTATGACACTTTCAAGTATCTCCGCTCCCCTGAAACATATTGCTGGAGCATCAAAATAGAATGAACGCCAAACTGAGATTTTTCCATGTCAAATTGAGAATTTTTCATGTCAAATTGAAATTATTCCAACCCAATTTAAGAATTTTTAGCCAAACTGATAATTTTTCAAGTCGATTGGAAATTTGTTAAATGCCAAATTGGGAATTTTTCAAATTGAATTGAGATTTTCATGTTAAACTGGGAATTTCCAAGACAAATTGAGATTTTTCCAAGTTAAACTGAGATGTTTCTAACCCAAATTAAGACATTTTAAAGTCAAATTGAGAATTCGTCAAGATAAATTAGAGATTTCCAACCCAATATGAGAATTTTTTATGCTAAATTGAGACTTTTTCAAGTTGAATTGATATGTTTTCAACCCAATTGGAGAAGTTTCAAGTCAAACTTAGAAGTTTCCAAGTTAAATTGAGAACTTTTCATGTCAAATAGAGAATTATTTATGTAAATTTAAAAATTTTCAGGTTGAGTTGAGGTTTTTTAAAACCAATTTGGGAAGTTTCTTACTAATGCAGCTGCTGGAAACCCTTTTTACTGACTTCCTTCCTAAATAAGAGCCTAATTTTGTATGACAAATTCTTATGAAGTAGTCTTTGTTCATTTTGTCTTGAAGCTTTCAATATTTATTAGTTAATCGGAGGGATTGACTTTTTGTATGACAACATAGGTTAATTATTTAAGGAATAACTAACCAAAGCAAGATTTATTTTGTCCCAGTAATTTCATTTCCAATGAAAATCTTACCTTGAAAATTTGTCAATTCGGTCTGGAAAACTCCCTTTTCCTTTTTAGTTATGAAATTTGTTTAGATTAAAAAATTCTCAAATTTGGTTGGAAATGTCTCAAATTGGTCTTTTGAGCACTTTAATGGCACTTATTAAATTCTTCATCAATATTATTCTGACTTATACTACTATAGCTGTCGGTAATGAAAGAATACGTAGGAGTCGCCGCCTGGCGGAAAAGAGGCGCGTTAAAGCCAGGCGCTTAGAAAAAAGTGGAAAATTGTTCTTGTTGGTTGGCAACACTGGTTCGCCGTTTGTTGCTTGTGCGCGCCGAGCGGTGCTTATCAATTCATGCTTATCAGATTCAGTGCTGACGTTTGTAGGGGAGAAAAATCGTACAAACTTTGTTTTGCTTCTTCTCCGCCAGGCAGCGACTCCTACGTATTCTTTTCATTTCAATATAAATTCATTAATCAGGACTTAATATGATTCATATTTGTCCTTCGTCTCTCTGAAATTATCACAATCACTCCCTATATGAGTTCATGCAGTTTTGTGCACTTCATGTGGTTTCGATAAATTTCTTATTGGGTTGGAAAACTCTCAATTTGGCTTTGAAAAGCTATTATGGTTGTGATTGGTCGTAAACTAGAAATTTCTTAATCAAGCAACCGTCGGTGTAGATATCGAATGGCCCCCATAATCTGCCAACTGGGTGACGACAGCCTAAATGAACCAGATGCAGTGTTTCCCAGGCGAAGGAACGCTAATTTATTCAAGTCTTTGCGGTAGTTGTTACCGGCAACTGAGCAGGAGTGATGCCGTAGAATGTGAAGTCCTCGTCGTAAACTGGATTGCGAGTCTTGCGAAGAACCCTCGTCTTCACCTTGTGCTGTTTCTCAGGTAGTAGT
This sequence comes from Cyrtorhinus lividipennis, assembly GCA_019603395.1. Taxonomy (NCBI): domain Eukaryota; kingdom Metazoa; phylum Arthropoda; class Insecta; order Hemiptera; family Miridae; genus Cyrtorhinus; species Cyrtorhinus lividipennis. The sequence continues at coordinate 14,868,256 of CM034003.1, read as the reverse complement.
TGAAGTTTCACGTAGGGGTCGCTACTTCCCACGTTCGGATCACGGGTTGGAAGGTCTCTACATTTGACGACGCTTACAATCAGGGTGCTCTTCTCCTTTTTGTATCTGAAAATATAAAATGCAATACCGACATCAAGTAATTGGATCATTAATCATTACCGCCAGGGTTGAAGCCCAGCCACAGACAAAAGCCGGGAAATGTGCCGTTACGATTTCTAAGACGTTTACGATCTTAGAAGCAGTCTCTGCGAGTCAAATGTGAGCTTAACTACACGACTGTTCGAATAATTAAGCTTCCGAATCGGCTTTGAGGGGTGAATTGAATTCCGCTTTGTACAGTGTGACCCGAGCTACAAGATGCCAATATTGAGTGGAGGCAAAACATACCGAAATCCCTTAATTTGAATGAGAAGAGAGAGCTCATTGCGAGGAGAGAATCCTTCCATCGCGTATTCTGATTTTGAATTTTAATACAACAAACGAAAAAAATATTCAAAATCTTTACTCACCGCAATTTGAATATGAGCTGACCGAGTTTACCAGCAGATTGGAGGAGGTAGGGTTCTATCTCGTCTGAATCGTTGTATTCCTTCGTGTCCACCAGTGGATGGTGGGTTTCAACTTCGGTTGGAAATCTGGAAATGAATACTCCCTTATTAAAGAGTCGTTGGCGCTTTTTGGCATCAGTTAGCTGTGAAAGTCAAGCAGTGATGGCACTTATGTTTGATATGATGTCTTTGTGAAAACCACTCGCAATTTCCCAATGAGAGAGGAACAGACAAATTCCCATTTGGTTTTCCGGCCCACTCCTGTATGTGCTTATCACAACCTACCCGAAAGGGAAGAAACTACTCTGGCAACATTTGCGGATGACACTGCAGTCCATTGCTGTGATGAAAACAACGGGGAAACCACATCAAAACTGCGCAGAACTATTGATCGACTGTACAGTTGGACGGCTTACCGATAGTAAGTTGGAGTACATTCTGGTTCATATGGTAATGTCATACCATATGCCAGCGAAGCAAAGTACCTAGGCATGGCTAGGGGCATGACTTTGATGGAAAGAGAGCACATGTCAAAATGAATAAAGTGGAACTTGCAACGAAATTCAGAAAAATGTATTGGCTGACGAATATACAGTCAATCATGTCAACCCAAAACAAGCTGATACTGTACAATCAGGTCCTCAAGCCAGTTTGGACCTATGGTGCACAGTTGTAAGGCTGCAACGGTCCAAGCAATGGCATGATCATACAGTCCTGTATAACGTGCTGCACGCTTGTGTGGATGCATCTGCTGCATCTGAAGCTTCGGATTCCTACAGTTGAAGGCATTATCAGGATACAGGCTCTAGCCCACCAACAGATGCTTTGTGGTCACATCAATGAAGAAGTCGTCCAGATTTACTATACATATCTGTTTTATCATGTGAGATCAGTATTGTCGTTGGATAGAATGAATATACGTTGTGCAGTCAGTTCTGCAATATGGCATCGTTGTTTGGGGGGGGGAGCGTATGGAAGTCATTTACGTGAACTGGTAGTGCTGCCAAAGACCATTTGAAAGTTATCCTTTCTAAGGTTTCCTGAAGGTACTACCAGGTAGCAAAGGTCTATACTGTCCTGCAACTCCTTGTCAAGCAGCTAGTTATGTTCCTCCACAGAAACCCCAGCATTCTTAATTATTATAATCCGTGTACTCACTCTTACATTACTCGTTTCCAACTCCTTCAAAATGTAGTTAATCCAAAACTTTGTAGAAACACGAGGTCGGCACTCATCTCGCACGCTCGATTATGACTGAGGAACTGAACTGTACGCAACCTTCAACCGGAAAACAGTGAGTATCATGAGACGCGCGCTGTGGTGAGACAGAGTTCACGTAAATATTCTTAGGCGCGCTCTCATGCTACAAAAAGCAATAAAATTCCCAAGGGGAAGTGGTACGCGCTGTTTTGGGACGCTCGCTCGTGGGAGGACACGGTTTATTGATAAATCCAGTTTCCCCCTGTTCAATACTGATTGTCTCTAGGCTGATACAATGGTCAATATGTCGATTATCTTCCTTGTTCAGTCAAGTTTGTACAACTCTAGCTCGTCGACACAGGCTATGCCTTCCGACGGGCTATAATATTCAGAATTGTGATTTATGTCATAGTTAGGTTGTTGCTTATTGGCTATATTTTCATGGATCCTTGACGTTGAAGGCCTCTTCAGAAGACTCGGACGAACAAAACCTATGATCTGATGATCTCTGGGACTGGAGTATGCTGTGAGAGCTAGTTCAATGAACCATTCAACTCCAAAATATCAGTGCCCATCAGTTGCACTCAAGTTCAATACACTCAGAAGCTGTGTCAAGTATCTTGGCTTCTTATCATTCAATCAGGACAAGTATCAAAATGTAAATTGCTTATAAGATGCTTGATGCAATGAAAATTTTCAACAAAAAAATCTGTATTTGTACTTGCCATGTGTAGGTGCTATCTTTTACCATTTCAGTTTGTTTAAAGTTACTCGTACCAGCCCTTTTCATGATGATGGATTCAATATTTTTGCTTAGTAAAACTGACATTAGTCTCATTAGGTTCACGCCACACCCACTGTTTTCCCCATGTTTGACATTTTCGGCAATTTAGGGGTATCATTTTCCTCTAAATTTTGGACGCTGAATCGATTGGAATGAGTCTCCATGCTCCTGGTCCGAGGAATAACCAACTCCTGTGAAAGAATTCGCAGCGTTTTTTTCCATAGTATCACTCTAATGATCAACCACTGCGGGATAATTTGCAGCGTTTTACATTTCTAGAGAAATCTATGGAGCTGCCATTATTCAGGAAACATTGGCACTGGATGAAGGAATGTTGAAAGGTTGGAAATCGGCACACTCACTTGGGGGAAGCTGAGACGAGAGCGGTCGTTTCCAAAGGGACTGCCACCGATGAAGGGCCTGCGCAGGTTGGGCTGGTGCCAGGTGAGGACTTGGCCGAGTGGAGTACGGCGGGTGATCCACCGCAGGGCGAATTGCTGCCTGACCCCTGTCAACCCCAAAGAATGGAAAAGGGTGAGCTACGATGTATTAGGATAGTAGATAGGTAATACATATTACGGACTATCAAATTTATACGATGCCAAGCCGAGTGACTCAGTAATGTATGGCTGCTGCGTCAGCATAAGACAATTTGCATACGGTGCTGCCTTGTTTCCTCTTATCAGTCTTGTCATGCTCCTGCATGTAACCTGTATACCATTAATTATGAATGTTTTCTGACGATCAACCTTTTAAAAATATACTTTCATCTCATCTTTAGTCGGTTAACAGTGCATTTAGGTGGTTGGACAGGTGATCTGATCTTATCCCTGCCATGATATTGGGAGGGAAATGCTGTTTGGTCATCCTTCCAATTACTATACTGTACTCTAAGAGCTAGAGATTGCTGACACGACAATTCAAAAATGAGAGGAGAATGAACGCCTAGGTGAAGCTGAAGACGAATGAAGACCCTGTAGAAACAATTGAACCTAGTATTGGAGTAAATTACATACAAAATGACGCAACCACTCCAATAATACTACTCACTTCTCGTTTCCTCTTCTCTGAACTCTACGGAAAACGGTCACTACTGGCAGCAGCCCCTCTAGGATCGCCAGTACATCCAAAAGTCTGCCAGTAGTGACCACGGATTAGGCTGATCAGTTCATTTTTATCTGAGCATTGCTCGGATGCACACATATTAGGTGGCTAGACGCACTGTATGCGTGCATATGTTATGGTTAATACCTAAAATCAGTTGATTTTAGTTTTTACCATGCCCTTTTATCTTCAGGGGTACTCAATGAGTACCGTAACAGAGATTAAGCTGATAAGAACAGATACTACACTTTGAGTAGTACTTGGGGGAGCTTGGTAGTCTAGTGGAACAGATGAAGGATTGGTGTGGTAATCCAAGTGGCCAGGGTTCAATCCAATCCTGGATAGAGCAACTTCATTGTTTGTCTTGACCCTCATATTCGTCCTTTTCACTTAGGGGGGTGAGGCAATAAGTAGCCACGAGCAAAATCATCAGATCAATTTGCGATCCTCTTTGGAGGATGGCTGACGACGTCCGCGACACCTGACCAGGTAGTTGGGTGAAAATCCAAGGTGAAAGTCCTTGTTTACTACTACTTTACCATGCCCCTTTATGAAAACTGGATTGAAAATATCCACTGGAAACTAGAATTTACTGATTTGTTCATTCTGTTATAAATATGGCCACACCAGGCTTGGCTACTGCGGTTCCAAAATGGAGGACACCGCATCTTATCAATCTCTGATTTGAGCCTACTATGGAGAATCCATGGTTTTCTATCAAATCTGTCAGAATGCGCCCAAATTCAACTTTTCGGATTAGGCTCTGGAATGGGGGATACCGCAGATCCTCATCAATCTTTGATTTGAACCTACTATGGAGAATCAATGGTTTTTATCATCTGTGTCAGAACTCGCACAAATTCAACTTATCGGATTTTTATTCATCATTTAGGTACTGATGTTTCCTTTTTGTACCAGCGGTTCCCTTGAAATCATACCCCTGCTTTACAGTACAGACGAGAGAAGCTATTCGTCATACTGCATGTTGGTGAAGTGGAACCCCTGTTAAATATTACCTGTTGATAGAAGAAATTGTGGACGTCATTGACACTATATATATATGTCACTGTAGGGCATTGAGGATCACCTGAAGGCTGGGACCTGCACAATACGCGATTATCACAACCGGTATTATCAACATTTGGTTGTGAGAGTACTGGTTGACCCATTGCTTGCTAGATGGCATGCGGTCTGCCAGGCTCGTCCAGCAGGCTGTCCTCACTCACTGTACCGAGAGGGGGGACTTCAATGAGAGAGAGCATCCCTTCCATTTGAATTTTCATGAATTTGAATCCATTGATATGGGCCTCAGACCGATTGGCGTTCCCCATAAGAGGTATGTGTCAAAGTGGGTACCTGCCTACCTATTTTGAAAATGGCGTTTCAAGATTTTCGGGTACTTAGGCTTGTGAGGTATCATTTTCCACTGAATTGATTGGAAAAAGTTTGGGATACGTCACACTCACCATGTTTCCCATAATCTTGCTCCAGAGAATAATCAACCTCTGTGGAATAGACCGGAGCGCTTTTGACGGGAGGACGTCGCTGACCCATCGTTGGAATTCTCCTCGTGTGATGGACGCTTTTCGTAACCTGAATCTCAACCCTCCATGACGACCTGGTTAGTTCATTATGCCCGCCGTCAGAAGTTTTGAGATTCGATAGTCGGCTCGACCTGAATGATTCAGAGGCTTCCATCTCCACGTCAACTTCAGCCGCTAATGTTTTGTTGCCCTCAATGGAGAGTTAGGATGAACAAACTTTTGGAAATTGGCCTAATTTAAGACAGAATGTGTAATTGAAGACAAGCAATCTAAGATGGGCAAGCAATCCGCGGGCGGAAACTTACTTCTCGGCCGAAATTACATTTTCTCTTTTAGCGCCAGACTGATTGCATTTGAAGAAACCTTGTTTCCAGTGGCAAAGTGGTGCCTTCCGTTCCTAGTACAACTTTTTTTTTTGTTTTATTTACCACTGATGGACTTTATTGCAGTATCATACAATCTCTAGCTGAAATCTTCATCTTGAAATGTTAGAAAAGTCAATAGTTTCCCTCCTAGCACCATCAATCTGTAAGTACGCAATCGTCTCACTGAGACAGTAACAGCATGGTTTTTGCTCAAAGATATTCACCATAACAGATCTGCTATGTATTCAGCAAGGTCTGTCCTGGTGCTTTTGGTTGGTTACTTCTCAGGGTCTGCAGGTCGATTGGGCTTACAGATATCCCAAAATGTTTCGGTCAACTCCCGCATTCCCTTTTCTTGAGTAAAATGAAGGCATTTGGGCTCCAAGGGTGGGTTTCTGACGTTTTGGGTCGCTCCTTGATAGCCCAAATTAAGTATCCTTATCCCCTATAACTTTCGGTGTACCTCAGGGTTCACACTTCGGACCTATTTCCTACCACATGTTTGAGGAAGATGTAGTATAATGTATTTTGCTTATTGTTTGCCGATGATCTGAAATTGTACAGTATTAAACGGACCCCAAATGATTCGCTCATATTTATGATGGCCCTTGATTAATTGTTTGATTGGTGTTGTGTGAATAATTTACACCTGAACATCAGTACGTGCGCTGTAATCTTTTTGTGGATATGTAAACCACAGCACCACACCGCAGCAGGCTGTTCACTATAACTACAGCATTGATGGCCATAGCATGACTCGTGTGGAGACCAATAGTGATCTGGGCGTGACTTTTGACATTTGCCTGACCTTCAAGGATAATATTGATGATTTGTGCTTGAGGGGGATGAATGCATTGGGGGTTTTGAAACGCCAAACGAGAGATTTAGAAGATGAGAAGCCCAAGGAGCACCAAGATGAAGAGTCTCGATAAGAAAAGAGAAGAAGAAACTACTCTATGCTAACTCACAGATATTAGAGACCCTTGCACACTCGCTACCTTTCAAGTAGCTTGAGGTAGTTGGAAGTAAAATCCGTTTAATGAAGTTCATGAACTCTAGGGCACAGTTTACGGAGGCAGATATCAGCGAGATAACGTCTCAAATAATGGAACTGCAGCCCATGTCTTAACGTTGAGCTGAGAGTGAAAGAGAAATGACGTACAAACATGTACATGTACGACACTTTCAAATTTCCCCCATTGATGTGGACCTGTAGGGGGTTGGTTCGAAAATGACAACCAATGCGTGTGAGGCGTTCCACACTAAGTTTACAACAAACTTCAACTACACCCAAACATTGTGGACTTTGTCGCAATCATTGGCAAATTCGTGTCAATATGCAAGCACATGTAGTTAGTGTCAGTGTTGTGAAGACTCTCAGGAATGCAGTGCACCGACAACATTCTAGCAATTCATAAAAATTCCGTATGTTAGCTTATTCACTAATTCTACGCTCTATTTTGGCAACATTGCGCATTTGAGGGCAAGGAAGCGATGCTTCCAGTACAAATAGATATACGGTTCAGTGGCTATGTCAGGACTCACAAGTGGGCTCGCAGAGGGTGGCCTGGAGGTAGTTGGGCTAGGAGTCTTCTTGAGATAGTGGGTGTTGTTGGCTGGTGACCTGACAGCTGCCGGACGCCGGGTGAAAGGCCAGTGGTCGTCCACGAACTCTTGTCTGCTTGGAGGTAGCATCCCTTCTCTTGTAGCAAAAGCAAGTGACTGCACCGATGCTCACGAGGAACACCGAGCAACCCAACAGAATGGAGACGAGAGCAGGTCCGGTAACTGTAACAAGAGGGAATAGGACTTATGAATTGAGCAGCAGCTACAGTTAGAACATTGTGTTTATATTTTGTTTGCTGACGACTTTGTACATTCAAAGGCTATTGATCATTTTGCTTGCTGACGACATTGTACATTCAAAGGCTATAGATCTGGTTACATCTTATGTATAAGAGGATATACTAATTTCTCCCACACGCTTAACGTAACGACGTCCATCATAAGGTAGCCTTGGGGGTGTAGCCTGTTGGGAGCCTACTCAGCCTCATGTTAGTGGAGGAGAGAAAGTGCTTGGCCTCTTGAGGGGTGAGAGGGAGGATGAGCAATAGGTCATAAGGAATCAGTCGTAGTATGTAAGGGGGTCTTCTGGACCAAACCAAGTCACACCTATTCCCCCAAGACATATTTAAACGAAGTTCCTTAACAAAACGGAACAATATTGAAGCCAGAGACTAATGTATCAGTCTTCACAATTTGTTAAAAGCTGGTACGACAGTAAAAAAGCAGTTTGAGGATTAACACGAGGATGCAGAGAGCAGTTCATGAGGAATGTAACTCAAGGTTTTTAGTGAATGTTAGATCAGGTGCGACATGCTGAATTTTATGAGTGAAAAGGACCTAGTGGCTATTTACCGTTTGGATTGACTGTTGTGAGCAAGGGATGATCTCTAAAGCGCTGTTCCCATAGGACTGAATTTTGAGAAGCCCCAGAACAAGCTTCACCTGGCTACCCCCACTCCTCCTAGTGTGGCCAGGTGGAATTGGGTTTTCGCAAAAACAGGCAGGGCAAAATTTAGAGGAAAGTGGACAATTGACGGCAATTTTGTGACCTGCAAACTCTTTTTTCCTGCTCCGTATATTTCAAAAATGTAACCCATATTTTGTGCCACCAACATATGGTAGTTGCAGAGTCATTGAAAATGGGACAGCTACCCCGAGATCGTGTTTGAAACGCAGCGAATTCTTCCACTGAGGTTGATTATTCCTTGTAGCAAGATTTTTTTTTTTACGTGATTATTATTTATTCATATTTTTTCGTCTTGGGAGTATTTTGACGAACGTCCATCTAGCAGGGGAATAAGTAGAGTTAGCTCCCTGTAGGAGTAATAATATAAAAAGAGTATAATGTATGTCAACTTCACCAATTTTCCACAAAATTTGTCAGTTCACGCTTCATGTTGTTCAGAAAAAAACGGGGAGAGAAGGGCAGAAATCGGTTTTACCTTAGAACGATTTATTTTATAAGCCACTTGTTATTTATCATATTCGAAATAACTTCATTATACAATGAAAATATTAAAATAACATAAAAAGTCAGGATGAATTTATTTTTAACGTCCATAAATTGAATGAGTCTTCAAAATAAGTTAGGAAGCCATTCCTAATCACAAGCAAACGTCACGGGCTATGGTGTGTTCTGATGTGCCTTTTCAGGCCCCCTGCCTGTGCAGCTCTGTAGTCACACTGATGACAATGATATGGTTTGGCGCCAGTGTGGGTTCTCATGTGGGTTTTCAGGGTCCCTGCACGCGCAGCTCTGTAGTCACACTGATTACAAGCATATGGTTTAGCACCTGTGTGAGTACTCATGTGGCTTTTCAGGTTCCCTGCATGTGCAGCTGAGTAGTCACACTGATTGCAAGCATATGGTTTAGCACCTGTGTGAGTACGTAAGTGCCTTTTCAGTGTAACCGCATGTGAAGCTCTGTAGTCACACTGATCACAATGATATGGTTTGGCTCCAGTGTGGGTACTCATGTGGCTTTTCAGGTTCCCTGCCCATGCAGCTGTGTAGTCACACTGATTACAAGCATATGGTTTAGCACCTGTGTGAGTACTTAAGTGCGTTTTCAGGTTCCCTGCATGTGCAGCTGAGTAGTCACACTGATTACAAGCATATGGTTTGGCGCCTGTGTGAGTATGTAAGTGCCTTTTCAGAGTCCCTGCCTGTGCAGCTGTGTAGTCACACTGATTACAAGCATATGGTTTGGCGCCAGTGTGGGTACTCATGTGGCTTTTCAGGCTCCCTGCCCGTGCAGCTCTGTAGTCACACTGATTACAAGCATATGGTTTAGCACCTGTGTGAGTACTTAAGTGCGTTTTCAGGTTCCCTGCATGTGCAGCTGTGTAGTCACACTGACTACAAGCATATGGTTTGGCGCCTGTGTGAGTACTTAAGTGCGTTTTCAGGTTCCCTGCATGTGCAGCTGAGTAGTCACACTGATTACAAGCATATGGTTTGGCGCCTGTGTGAGTATGTAAGTGCCTTTTCAGGTTCCCTACCTGTGCAGCTCTGTAGTCACACTGATCACAATGATATGGTTTGGCTCCTGTGTGAGTAAACATGTGGATTTCCAAGGTTCGTTTCCCAGTAGCTCTATAGTCACAATGATAACAAGTGTATGGTTTTGTGGTTGTGGACATTTTTGCGCTGTTTTTGCTACTCCTTTTTTCCATAAAACCAGAAAGGTTGATCTTGACTTGGTCTTGGCTTCAGAACTCCAGTCTGAACATGAACAGAATGCAACCTTCTTATGTGATCAGCATTTATGATGTGAAATGTATAAACAAATGTAACTTCAGAACATGCAAAACCTCAAACATGTAGGTTCTTGGGAGAGTCCAATGAAGATAGAGTCAATCACCATGTGTGGTTCACTAGAAACTGAGGTAAACTGAGTGGAGGGCCACTGGTCACTGGTGTGAGCTGCATTGTTGAGGGAGAAGGGAGAACCGTTATGAGAGGTTGACCTTGATGCAGGGTGGGGGTCAGGTCACATGTACTACCTTCTACCTGACTGAGGCCTTTTAGCTGTTACATCTCCCACTTGGCTTTCCCCAAGTGTTACTACACAACAGATAAATACCCACCTATAATTATGTCACTGATGATGTGTACAATCATGTACATTTTTAGTAATATAAATTTCAAATTTTTACAAAATGTATTATTACCAAAAAAGACAGAAGGGCGTTTGGTTCTTGGTTAATTATCGCTGGAATAATTTATTGGCCCAGCATTAAATGTTCCTAAACATTTTTGGCCCGATCAGACCAAATTTGGGGAGGGTATGGGTGAAAAAGTGATTCATGAAACTCGGTTTTGGGACTTTTGTAGTCGACAGACTACGATAAGCGAGGCAAAAAGAGTAAAATGTAACAAAAAATCGTCACGGTGGAAACTGCGCATGCGTCAAAATCCAGCGATATCAGACTAAAAGTTTATAGAACGTAACAAAAAACAGGCAGGGCAAAATTTAGAGAAAGTGGACAATTGACGGCAATTTTGTGACCTGCAAACTCTTTTTCCTGCTCCGTATATTTCAAAAATGTAACCCATATTTTGTGCCACCAACCCAGGGGCATTGTATACATAGGAATCCCATCAGTAAGGAGCTGATCTGTGCCGTTTTAGTTGGTTCAGGTAGGTATACACCTGAGGTACTTAACAATAGTCTATTTCCAACAAAAGTAATGAGTACGCTGGTTAAATCAATTTTAACGGTCAGCTCATCAGCGTAACTAACGTGAACTGAAGGTACATCATGAAAATACAGCTTAATTATTAGTAAAAGTGAAAGTTATCATCCAATCGCAATATCACTATTCATAACTCATCAAATCATCGATTAGTTCGCCAGCATGCTGCTTTCC
>CM034003.1:14839627-14850314 GCA_019603395.1 Cyrtorhinus lividipennis | reverse complement strand
AAAACAATAATAATGAGAGATTTACCGACAATCTGAAATGATGGGTTTCCGGCTATAGTTGGTCCTTCGTTTCAGCCCGATCGGACCAAATTTGGGCAGAGTTGGGGTCGAAATGTGTATTTCCAAAAATGGATTTTCGAGATTTTCGGCGATCAAAGCGTGTGGTGTATAATTTTCCACTAAATTTTGGACGCTGAATCGAGTGAAATGGATCCCAGAACGACTGGCACCCACCGGAAGAAGTTATGGGTCATAATGGGTATCTATCTACCCATTTTGAATATGACGGGATTTCTGGTACCTGGGCGTGTGGGGTATCATTTTCAACTAAATTTTGGACGCTGAATCCAATGAAATAGGTCCCAGAACGATTGGCACTCACTGAAAGAAGTTATGGGACAAATTGGGTATATATTACCCATTTTGAATATGTACTTTTGGCATTTCTAGTATCTAGACGTGAGGGGTATCATTTTCCACTATATCTTGGACGTTGAATCCAATGTGACGGGTCTGAGAACGATTGGCGCCCTCTAGATGAGGTTATGGGTCAAAATGGGTGCCTATCCACCCATTTCCAATGCGTGTTTTCGAGATTTCTGAAACCTATGCGTGTGGAGTATCATTTTCCACTAAATTTTTGATCCTGAATCGATTGGAATTGGTCCGGGACCCACCACACCCACTGTTTCCCCCATTTTCCCCATGATGAAGAAATGAGTCTCCATGCGCCTGGTCCGAGGAATAACCAACCCCTGTGTATGAATTTGCAGCGTTTTTTTAAAATTTCCCACAGCCAAAAACTGTGTGGACGGCGGACGGACATTTGCTTATTTTGATCTAGACACTGAAACGCCTATAATTTTTTTTAGGGCCATCGGAGAGTTTGACTTTTTGCTGGAAACATAGGTCCATGTCTATTACTAATTAAAAGTTAATTGGAATAATGGCAAGGCAAATTAAAAAAAAAAAAAAAAAAATAGGAAAAAGCTTGTTTTTTACACTCCTTCCTCTTGTTTCATAAGTGAATCTCGCCCTAAAATAGGAAATCCGCATTCATTCCATTTCCCCAGGTGAGCCCGCAATAAACCTTCAAATGTTATTAGCGGCGAGAAAAGCGCTCGATAGCTCAGAACCCGACCATGGACACAATTGAGGATGGTTTTCCCCTGAATCGCAATTGTCGCTGTCGTACTCCAACGCTACAGCGATAATTACTCGGCTAATGAAATTGTGCGCGGCGCGAGAAAAGTTGATACGGTTTTTACAGGTTATCAATTTCGGGGGAGAAGCTCGATGTTGTCATAACCAGAAAAGTGAGAGGATGATTCCCACGCCATCCGAGCGAGGGAACATGCAATGCGAATATAAATAGTTCAGCTCGGAGGGTGATGGAGGGTTGAATGTCAGCCGGTCTCGCTCCCAGAATTATAAGATGCACGTAAAGGCAGAACACTTTGTGTTGATCCTGCAGAAAGAATGATCTGGCGGTTGAAAATTGCCAGATTTTAGACTGGGAAACGTGTAAACTCTCGGGGAAAATGACACCAGAATGAAAAGAATCCAATAGGTTCCTAGCACAATGTGATTAGAATACACGCGCGGATTCAGGGAGGGGGGGGGGGGGGTCACGGGGTACATGACCCCCCCAAACCAGGTAGAATTTTGAAAAAAATGAATTTTCGGAAAACAAATAAAGTAAAAACATTTATTTACTAACAAAAAAATTTTTTTTTTTTTATATTTACATGTTTTATTGCACCAAGTAGATAACTTATAAGCAAACATTTCTGTAATACGACTAATACTAACAACTGCTTTCAGAATAAGATACTTAACTTTATTCTTAACAAGTCTGTTGAATTGCTTGGGGCACTCACACTAACTGAACCAGTTCATGCGGTTTTGTTCTTTTCAGTCTTCTGAGTAGGTCATTGGTGTCAAGAAAGCGGACAACATCTTCGTTTACATGACTTTGGAGCCTCATAGGTGATTGATGGCTTGATTTCGTATTACTTCATCGACAGGTTCGATCTGTAGCTCGTAATTGCAATCTGTCATTCCGGAAATATCTGTATGCGTCAACGCAGCAGCGCAAGACATTATTCTGAAACCTTTGAATAATGTTGCGATTGCTTTGGGCGGTGCATCCCCACAGTTGAGCACCATAAGTCCAGACGGGTTTGAGGACTTGTTTGTACAGAATGAGCTTGTTATGGATTGACATCTTGGACTGCCTCCCCATAAGCCAGTACATTTTTCGAAACTTAATCACAAGCTCAGCTTTTTTATTTTTGACGTGGGACTTCCATCTTAGTTGGCGTCCAGCGTCATTCCAAGATATTTTGCTTCGTTGGCGTGTGGGATTGCCTTATTATTGAGGTATGTCGGTAGGTAGTTGATCCTTTTATTCGTGAAATCAACATGTACTGACTTTGCCTCATTCAGTCTAATTCTCCATTTACTTGTCCATTTTGTGAAGAAGGTTAAGTGACCTATTGAGCTTACCAACAGTCTCATTGTTCGTTTCTCCAACGGCCAGGATGGCTGTGTCATCTGCAAACGTAGCAGTGGTGGGTCACGAGGTACCATGACCCCCCCCCACCCCCCCCCCCCCCTAACCAGGTAGAATTTTGAAATAAATGAATTTTCGGAAAAAAATAAAGTAAAAACATTTATTTACTAAAAAAAAAAATTTGACAGGAGTTTTGACATAAACAATTAAATTACGAATAAATATTGGATTGGAATAAAATGGACTTTATTGAAAAAGTGAGAAAATTTAGTTCATTTTGTTTGTTTGGTTATTTTTTTTTTTTTTAGCTTTTGATTTTACCCTGTGACCTCCTCCGAAAAAAATTTCTAGATCCGCGCCTGTTAGGTTACATTGAGTTGGAAACATCATGTTAGTGCTGATAGGAACCATGGATTTTTACTGTTTTTGGTTGATTATTCAAGGAATAACCAACCTATGTCTTCATGCAAAATGTCAACCTCTCCGATTTGGCCCAAATATTTGTTTTCTGGGCGTTTTAAGGTGTCTAAATCAAAATTAGCAAATGTCCGTCCGCCATCCACGCTGATTTGGGTAGTAGAAAAATTTTCTAAAAATCTAAAATTTTGGTCAGGGGTCCATTTCCAGCTCTAGTTGATCCTCGAAACTTTTCAGTTAGATCGGACCAAATTTGAGCGGGGTAGGGGTCAAAAAGTGTATTTGAAAAATGGATTTTTGAGATTTTTTGCAATCTAGATTTGTGGGGTATCATTTTCCACTAAATTTTGACGCTGAATCCAAAAATACGGGTTCCGGAACCATTGGCGCCCTCTGGATGAGGTTATGGGCAAAATGAGTACCATCTACCCATTTCGAATGTTGCGTTTGCGAGATTTCTGGAACCTAGACGTGTGGGGTATTATTTTCCACTAAATGTTGAACCCTAAATTGATTAAAATGGGTCCGGGACCCGCCAGACCGACTATTCTCCCATTTTTTCCATGTTGAAAAAATGAGTCTCCATACGCCTGGTCCGAGGAATAACAAACCAGTGTGTAAAAATTTGCAGCGATAATCGTACTGTCTGAGTCCGTCGTAGGTACCTACCCTTATACGAGTATATAGTTCGTCGTGAGAGAGAAAAGGTTTTGGTAAAATGTATATGCTCGAATGGCGCTGCAATGCAACGTGTTTCTGATAATTCGTAGAATAATGCCGGTCAACTTCTCCGATTGGCCTCAAAATTTGAAAGTTTTCGTTTCATGGTGTTGATTAATACGTTGCAAGTTCATTCACAGGGGATATGGTTTCTTGGATCAGCAGCACGGGGACTCATTCAAATCGATTCAGCGTCCAAAATTTAGTGGAAAATGATACCCCACACGCCCAGGTTCCCGGTAAAGAAGAATATCCAAATATCCACTTTCACAGGTGGTAGATAGGTACCATTTTGACCCATACCCTCATCCTATGTGAATCAATCGGTCCTGGACTGGTCTCACCTTGTATCATAATTCAAAGGAGGTAAAATGTAACTAGTAAGGAAGTGTTTTGCGGAAACAAGAATGAAAATTCAATATGCAAAATGAAGAAAGCAAATTATTACACAATCCGTATTCTCGATAAATCTAGCTCTAGTGGGAAATAGTGCCTTCGAAATCTCGTGAGTAGGTTAACATTCACAACCTGATAAATTTCGGGTTATTATTCGGCAATGGTTTATTATTTCGTTAACTTTCGCTCTTATTGAAAATTGTTTGAGATCCCCAGAGTAAAGCACCACCTGCTTATTTCTAAAATAGAGAGAAATTTATTACTTGAATAGTGAAACCTGTTTTCATGCCACTTCCCCTAAAATTTGAAAGTTTGCTTTTCAAGGTGTCTAGATCACAACACAGCTAAATTATTTTACAGGGGTTGGTTATTTCTTGGAGTTTCCAGAAGCAAGGGAAAGGGGGGGGGAGAGTGAGTGAGGAGTGTCCAGGACTCAGTCCAATCGATTTAGCGTCCTAAATTTAGTTTAAAATGATACCCCACATGCCTATTTTTGAAAATAGTAAAAAATATTACCCCACACCCCTCGGTAGCCAAACACCACCAACGGTGGGTACCAATCGGTCACTGAACCGTTTCAATGGATTCAGCGTCCACAATTTGTGAAAAATAAAGTATTATTTATATTATTATTATACTCCTTACTCATGGATAGCCAAAAATCTCAAAAATCCATTCCTCAAAAACAAATTTTTACTCAAATTTATTAAATGTTCCTGTTGCCAAAACGGTGTGGACATTTCGATTTTGGTTTATTATCTTCGACCTAGTCATCTTGAAACGTAAGCTGTCAAATTTTAGGGCAAATCTGAGAGGCATGAAAACATAGGTTGATTATTCAAGGACTAATGACCCGATGTTTTAGCCAGAATTCTGGCTACCAAATACGAGCAAGCCTAGAATAAAAATCTGCGAATTCTTACACACGGGTTGGTTATTCCTCGAATGGGTGAAACAGTGGGTGTGGCGGGTCTCAGACCCATTCCAATCGATTCAGGGTCCAAAATTTAGTGGAATATGATACCCCACACGCCTAGGTAGCAGAAATCCCGAAAACACATAATCAAATTGGGTAATAAATACCCAATTTGACCCATTACTTCTTCCAGTGGGTGCCAATTGTTCTGGGACCCATTTTATTGGATTCAGCGTTCAAAATTTAGTGGAAAATGACACCCTACTCGCCTAGGTAGCAGAAATCCCGAAAACACATATTCAACACATATTCTTTCACAGGGGATATGGTTTCTTGGATCAGCAGCACGGGGACTCATTCCAATCGATTCAGCGTCCAAAATTTAGTGGAAAATGATACCCCACACGCCCAGGTAGAACAAGAAGAATAATAAGAATAAGAATATCCAAATATCCACTTTCACAGGTGGTAGATAGGTACCATTTTGACCCATACCCTCATCCTATGTGAACCAATCGGTCCTGGACTGGTCTCAATGGATTCAGCGTCCAAAATTTAGTCGAAAATGATACCCCACACGCTATATCACCAAAAATTTCGGATATTCATTATCCCAAAAACAAATTTTCACCCATATCCCCTCTCCCGTTCGCTCCGACTGGGCTGAGAAGTGTTGAGGACCAACCAAAGCCAAGACCTGACCAAAATATTTCAGATTTTGCACCCTTAGATTTTGAATGATTTTCTGACATTTTGCTAATTTTGATCAAGACATAGAATATAATACGATATTAATTTGTCACCCACCCCCTTCATGGGCAACTCAGCCCATGCGTATTTCTGGTTGTAAGCAATGCTTTGGTCTCCTCCTCTTTTCGTTGAATAAAGCTTGAAACTTCACACGCGTCTGCTCTTACTTAAAACTTTTTACTCAAAGAAAGACTGCAAACATTCTCAACCATGAGCGAAAAGTATGAAGAAGAGGAGGAGGAAGGGCTGTGAGTTTGAGTTTCATAAGTGGAGACTTGGATACGGACGCGATACGCATATTTACTCCGATTGTCTTTTCATACAGGGGAGATTTATTTTTCAAATTATTCATTTATTCGTCAGAGTCAATAAAGCGACGAGAAACCAACAAGAACAACTATAAGCTCTCCGCAGAAGCTCAGAAAAGTAAAAACTTTTCCATCCCGCATTGCGCAGTTTGGTGAAATGTGAGTCCGTGGAGAGTTGCGACCTATACGTATTGTAAGGGGTTGAATACAAAACTCGATTGACACTTTTTATTCGTCAGAACGTTGGGATCATTCATCAAAGTTTTGGAATTTGAAGGGGATCCTGTGAAGCCTTGAAATACATCACTGTTCCCTTTTCACCGGTACCTACTACGTTGTACATAACAAGTGGTTGGAAAAGTTAGTTCTTACTTCTTTCTAGATCACAATTTCTGTTGGTACGTCAGAGGGTGATACTGGAAACTGTGCAAAATGTGTTTCTCGAAAAATGAATTTTCGATATTTTCGGCAATCAAGGGGGGTAGGTATCATTTTCCACTAAATTTTGGAAGCTGAATCCAATGAGACGGATCTTGGAACGATTGGTACCCACCAGAAGAGGTTATGGGTCAAAATGGGTATTTCCTGCTCATTCTGTGAGTGTTTTTGAAATTTCCGGTACCTAGGCGTGTTGGGTATCATTTTCCACTAAAATTTGGACGCTAGATCCAATAAGACGAGTCCCGGGACGATAGGCGCTCACCCAAAGAGGTTATGGGTCAAAATGGGTATCTGTCACCCCATTTTGAATATGTGTTTTTGAGATTTCTGGTACCTACCTAGGCGTGTGGGGTATCATTTTCCACTAAATTTTGAATGCTGAATCAATTGACATTAGTTTGGCACATTCCACACTCACTTTTCTCCCAATAATCTTATCCAAGGAGTAGTAAACACAAACGTCTCGTGACAACTTCACCATTAAGTTCACCGTATCCCTCTAGGCCTCAGGGCAGTCGTATTCCTTTCTTGATAACAGTGTTATAACAGTTATATCTTGAATAATCAACTCAATTTTCATGTACAAAGTCAATCTCTCCAATCCGGCCCCCAAAATTTGTTTTCTGGACATTTCAAGGTGTCTTGATGAAAATTAGCTAATGTCCATCCACCACATGCATGTCATGCTGTCCATCAGGTCTTTTCATTCTTCCCGTTCCTACGCCTTGCGGCTTTACCGGGGCTTGCTTACTGCCTGATAGTTGCGCCTTCTCTCCTGCCGTGCGTTTCGCCACTGCTATTCAGCAGTGCCCAGGATGGACCTCGCGGAGGTAGCACGGTTGGGACCAGGAGGGGCTTCTTGGCGTGATAGGCGTGTGGGCCATCCTTTTGCAGCCATTACTTGATGGGCAAACTTTTTTGTGCCATCTGCATTGTTCCTGGATTGAAACGCAGTCTGCCATGGGCTCTCTTCATCTGCGGCCAGACCCAGGAATGCCAGCCATCGCCAACGCGCAGTTTCGTACTTTGGGCACTGGAGGTAGACATGGTCCGCCGTCTCAGGCTCGCCGCACTCACAGAGGGGGGAGGGCTTCAATCTCATGCCATGGAGCTTGGCGTTGAAGTCGCCATGGCCGGTGGCAAACTGTGAGACATAGTGGTCCATCGTCGACGTAGAGCTGTGACAGGCGCACTCGTACATTTGGCCAGATTTTGTGGGTTGTGCCGCCCATTGGGGATGCATCCCATCGCTCCTGCCACCTGTCTAGGCTCCATTCGGTGATTTTGGCCTCAGTTGTGCATCCGGCTATCATGCTCTCTCCTGGCCGTGGCTGATGTGCCACTTTGATGCCAGGGCCTGGAGCTTGAGGTTCAATGGCATCTGCCCTGTGAGGACGTGGAGGGCCTCGTGTGACGCCCGTCCTATATGCCTGGCTGACCATGAGGAGGGCGGTTCGCTGGGTCCCGAGCAATTCCTGCAGGTCCCTCGCTTTTGTGTACCTGGCCCAGGCTGGGTATGCATAAAGCGCGACTGTCTCAATTAGGGACTTGTACATGAGTCGCCGGCTCCAAAAACCAGTGCCCCAAGTGACCGATGATAGAGCCCTTGTTCGGCCGAACTTTGCCAGTGCTTTGGCCGTGGCACACTGGATATGGCTCTGATGGGCCAAACCCCGCGCTAAGGACAACTCCAAGGTACTTTGGTGTAGCGCAGTACCTTATGGTTGATCCTGCAATGCGGATGACTGGAGGACTACGGGTGCACAGGCCCCCTTTAGCTGGCACTGGATAGTCTTGCTTGCTGCAATCTCCAGCTTGACTTCTGAGCACCACCCCTCAATGATGCTGTCCGCCGTCCACGCCAATTTTGGTAGTAGACAATTTTCTAAAAATCCGAAATTTTGGTCAGGGACCCGTTTCCGGCTCTAGTTGGTCCTCAAAACGTTTCAGCCCGATCGGACCAAATTTAGGTGGAGTAGGGGTTATAATGTGTTTCTCGAGGAATGAATTTTCAACATATTCGGCGATCAAGGCGAGTCGGGTATCATTTCCCACTAAATTTTAGACGCTGAATCGATTGAAATGAGTCTCCTCCATGCTCCTGGTCCCATAAATAATAACCAACCTCTGTGGAAGAATTTTCAGCGTTTTCCTTCTAAGTTTCTGTCCAATGCACCAAGATGTTTTTGAATTGATAACGCTCCCGCCAAAAGACTCCCCACTACTTAAACTTCCTATAATTCCGGTTTCAGAGGCCCTCATTAGAGCTTTCCGGTTACAGTAATGTTCATTCAAAACAGCTCAACTAACGAGGAAGTACACATTCCTTCCTTTCGTACACGGTCCAAATTCTTTTGCTCACCTTTCATGTGCTAATCACAGAATAGTTACATACATTAGAGCTCTCAGAGGATCGAAGGCATCCTCCTCATAATGCAAATATATTCTAGCGCATTCCTCTAAAAGCAACCCCTCCCCCCTCGATGACTCCCCTCTTACAGTTACCACCACCGCGTCTCATCTCATCTTCCTTTGCTTCCACTCACTTCCGCGCACTCTCCTCCACTTTACCTCAAACATCATTTACCTTTCCTTCAATATTACCTTCCGCCAGTTCGAGAAACATTTCCACACTACCTTCGCTGAAAGTTTTCCCCGCAGCGAAGGTAGTTAATCAGAGCTGTTACTGTTAAGAGTGAGAGGATTCGGAAGATTGGCATATTCTACAGCCCTGTTGTATTTAGATGTAGCAATTGCCACGATGGAATGGATTCCCTAATAATGAGAGTTTTTGGTTAGTTATTTCTTGAATAATCAACCTATTTCTTCATGCCAAAAGTCAAAGTGTCTAGATCAAAAAAACCTTTGGTAGAAGAAAATTTTCTAAGAATCTGAAATTTGGGTCAGGGGTCCGTTTCCGTCTTTAGTTGGTCCTCGAAACTTTTCAGCCTGATCGGACCTAATTTGGGCGGGGTAGGGTTCAAAATTTAAAAAATGGATCTAAGCGTGTGGGGTATCATTTACGACTAAATTTTGTACGCTGAATCGATAGAAATGAGTCTGAGCAATAACCAACCCCTGTGAATGAATTTGCAGAGTTTTCCTTTTTCGAATAGTGCAGATGTTTCAAGTGTTTGTGATTGCAACTGCAGCCTACCTACAATCCCCCCCCCCCCATCCTCTCAATGAATGGCTCATGTTCCGATTTTCCACCATGAATATTTCTAGTCGCGAGGAAAATAATTATACATTTGAGTTGAGAAATAAGCCAACAACAACACGTATCTTCCAAATTTTCAGGCTACACGACGCCAATTTTCTGTAAATTTCGATAGTCGGCCAATTTCAGTATGTTTTATGTTTTAAGAGAGTTTTAAAAAAACGATCTGAGTAATCAGTTCTGATGAGAAAATCAATCAAAATTCAGGTATGCGTGTTTTGAACATATTTGTTCTTCCCCTGAGAGTATACTACTACTTACTACCTGTATCACTGTATTTAAGGCTACTATACAGGGAGTCCCACGAGGCGTTCCCTTCCTCCTTAAATCGTTCAAATAGAAACAAAAAATAAAAATAAAAATAATGTTTTCACTATACTTGACTAGTCTTATCACAGGGCTCTTATCATTGTCAGCATGGGAGAAAAAAAGTTTCATAACCATCATAAGTTGTTTTCTTCCATGATTGTTAGGGAAGAATCATCTGCAACATGTCCTACTGGACTCAGCGTGTATAGACAATTGAAGGAAACACCAACCTGCAAGTAGTGAGAAAATGGGGGTTCTGCCTATCACCAGCTGACTGATAAGAGCGCTCCTCTCTCATGTCATGCCCCTATGTTCTGCCTATCACCAGGTGCCTGATGAGAGCTCCCCTCTCTGTCGTCATGCCCCCCCCCCCCCATCTGACGTCCACGGCATCCATGATAGTGCTGCCAACGTAACAGGACGAATCAAGGTTTTAGTTTGCAGGTGAACCCACAAGGTAGGTATTTTTTTATTATAATTTTAATAAATACCGAAAAAATACGTACTTTGGTGGGTTCACCTAGCAAACTAAAGCCTTGATCGTCCTGTTACGTTGGCAGTCACTATCATGGAGGCCGTGGACGTCAAAGGGGGGCAAAAACATACAATTTCTCACTACTACCTGCATGCCCTTGTTTGTGAAACGTAATGATTACCCATTCATTGCACCACATTCTCACTCACAACTTTGCCCA
>CM034003.1:14660211-14825441 GCA_019603395.1 Cyrtorhinus lividipennis | reverse complement strand
CGGTTGAGGATGGCAGCAATTCGAAGACGATTAAGATTATTGATCCAAACCCAGGTCAAATGCAATTCCTGCAGTTCCCGCAGTTCTTGTTCGGTTCATTTGAGTTAGTGCTGTGAGTTAGCAACTTATCAACACCCACTCCAGCATTTTTACTCTGTTTCAATTTACAGGTTGGGCTGGGATTTATAAATTCCCCATGCTTCATAAATTTTCGCGTTAAATTGCATAGCTTTCTCATGTCAAATTAATAATTTGAGCATTTTTCAATATAATATATTCGTTAATAATTTAACATGCATTTTTAGAGGGCATAAGGCTTTACTCTAAATTAAAGATCTGCAACAAGATTTTTTGAAAATAACACTTCAACGCGGAAATGAAGATTCACTTTTGAGTTTCCATCATTGTGATGTTAATTTAGTATTTCCTCATAGGTCTTCCATTCATAATGAAAGTCTTGAAAAGCTGAACTGATTGTCAATTTGCGTAGATACAATAATTTTCTATGTTGTTTAACATTCGTTAACCGAAAATTCTCAAATTGGTTTGAAAAATTCACTATTTGACATGGAAAAGCCGTATTAGACGTCATTGACCCGGTGAATTAGTCCATGATCCTAGCATCGGAGGTGGTAATTGGGTTCTGACACGTTATGCCTTATGAGAAAAGGAAGAGTTGTCCGCCACGTCATCCTGCAGTTCTTTGTGAATTTGTACTAACTCTACTTGTGAAAATTTTAGATCTACTAATACGGTTTTTATAAGCACAATTGGCGCTCATGTTTGTAAATGTCGAGTAACCCAGAATTGTTGATGTTCTTCAACCTGTGGTATCGTACTGACTAAGCATCTGGGGAAGTGATTGCGGCGCGATGGTTAGAGAAGAAATGGTATCATCATCAGTCTGCCAAAGCTATTAGACAGGACCGCACTATCTCTATCCCTAATCCATAAGGACGCTGTCCTCACCCCTCTGACCAGTATTTACTTCTAAGTGGAAACTTAAAATTATTATATTCTTGTAAGTACCTGTTTGGTACCTTAATCTATTTTTTCAATTTTTTATTGGCATAATACACTCTTGTATT
Organism: Cyrtorhinus lividipennis; assembly: GCA_019603395.1. Lineage (NCBI taxonomy): Eukaryota > Metazoa > Arthropoda > Insecta > Hemiptera > Miridae > Cyrtorhinus > Cyrtorhinus lividipennis. Next base: position 14,824,353 of record CM034003.1, on the reverse strand, counting down.
TGTTTAGAAAAAAATCTACCCCAAACATTCACTATTTACTCTTTGTGTGTCGATTCGATTTCCAAAACGTTCGTCCACCGTTCGTCCGTATTGACAAGGTCCAAATTTTCCAAAAAAATTTTCATTCCCGAGAAAATTGAGCCCTAGTTCTTCCCAACTCATTTTTGCCCGATCGTCGCTGGCTGAGACTTGTGGAAATTTGAAAATGGGGTTGAGCTTTCCAAGGACTTAGGCGAATGAAGTACCATTTTCAAATAAGTTTATGGTGTCTAACCCGATTTTTCCAAACCAGTGATGGTCGAAATGGTTATTTGAAAATAGGTTTCCGAGTGGAGTAAAGTTTTTTTCGACTTTCTCTGCAGTTTGTGTCAATTAAAATATTTTCTCAATAAAATCAACGCCTAGGTCCACGAGAGCGGTTATAATGTTTTTTGGGTAACACTTTCTCCGTAGTAACCAATCTCCGTTTACTTTTACTGAATATTCTAACGTAATGTCTGCGAACTACTTAGTTGGAAGGATTCTGTTTTGAAATCCCTTCTCGTTATGCACAAAGCCACAGATCCTCCATGTTCTGATACATAAATATCCCCGTGCTGGTGTAGGTATTAGTCGGAAAATGTCATTAAAGTGTGATGTTCATCGGAATATAAGAAGTTGTATTCGGCTGGCGAGTTTCTGAAGCGTGAAATGAATCTGTCAATACGAATTGAACTTGCTTCCTATCTTGCGTTTTTCAGGGTTTTTTTCTTTTATTACCTTTTTCTGTCCCTACTTGAGTTATCTTCCTTCGTTTTGGTGCTTCCTAGTATTTGTATATTTCGAATTTCGGGGTAGTATGTAATATAATTTAATGCAAATTTGTCAACAAATGAATCTTGATTTACAGAAGTTTTGTTGCTTGCTTTCACGGGGAAAAATGTTGCTAAAATTTTTACCATAGCCATTTTAAACTAGCGGACTGATGGAACGAAACTTAATATTCTGTGGTCATCTTGTAAATTCCACCCTACGAATTCTCAAGTTGTGTGCGCCTTAGCGTCCACCATTCTCACCCTTTTGAGTTCCACAGAATCCATCCAGTTTGCATTCATTCAAAGTAATACTTTTTTGTCCAGAAAGATCCTCCTTGTCGAAATTAACGTAATTAGATATTGAATCGTCGGAGACGAAATCGATCTGAACACTTATGCTACACATTCCTTGCAGTGGCCTCCAATCGAACCTATGGTTTGAGCATTCTTCTGTTGAAATGCACCGGAATGATACCGTTTAATCGAAAAATTAATTTCGTATCCACTACCCTCCTTATTACTGTAAATGTACCCTATAGTTAGGGTTGAATATTCAGTTTAGCGCGTTTGTACGAGAATCAAAGTTGTAGCAAAGCCACGTTGATTTAAGACAAGTATTTTAACTGAAGCTGACCAAAACCTCAGCTTCAACTATTTTTACATGAAAGCATGACTAGATGTACATTTCCTCACCGTGGTTCCTAATCTTCTTAGTGGCGGTGAAATCCTCTCACCCAGTTTTGATCTATCGGGAAATCTCACCACCGACCCTGTTTCGAGTTCCATCAACGAGACTAACCGTAAGCCCTGTGCAAAACCTAATTAATAAACCTGCAAATCTTCTTGGAAGGTTGAGAAACTACATTGTGACCACGACGGGTGATGTATGGCCACAATAAGTTTCTTCACTCCATTTTACAGAATTATCCCTGTCGCTCGCTTTTGGTTGGTTATTCCTTGAATAATCAACCTATGTTTTCATGCAAATGGTCAACCTCTCCGATTCGGCTCAAAATTTTTTTCTGGACGTTTCATGATGTCTAGATCAAAAAAGGTCAATGTCCGTCCGCCGTCCACGCCGTTTTTGGTAGTAGAAAATTTTCTAAAAATCTGAAAATTTGGGTCAGGGGGTCTGGTCCCGGCCTAGGACGGTCCTCCAAGCTTTTCAGCCCAATCGGACCAAATTTGGGCGGGGTAGGGGTCAAAATGTGTTTTTTGAAAAATGGATTTTCGAGATTTTGGGCGATCTAGGCGAGTGGGGTATCATTTTCCACTAAATTTTGGACGCTGAATCCAATGAAATGGGTCCCAGAACGATCGGGCACCCACAGGAAGAAGTTATGGATCAAATTGGGTATGTATTACCCATTTTGAATATGCGTTTTTGAGATTTCTGGAACCTAGGCGTGTGGGGTATCATTTTCCACTAAATTTTGTACGCTGAATCAACTGAAATGGGTCCCAGAACGATCGGCACCCCACTGGAAGAAGTTATGGGTCAAATTGGGTATATATTACCCATATTGAATATGTGTTTTTGAGATTTCTGGAACCTAGGCGTGTGGGGTACCATTTTCCGCTAAATCATGGACACTGAATCGATTGGAATGGGTCTGGGACCCACCGCACCCACCGTTATCCCCATTTCCCCCATGTTGAAGAAATGAGTCTACTTGTGCCTGGTCTGACGAATAACCAAACCCCTGTGTAGAATTTGCAGCGTTTTTACTTACAGCATCTTTATGAGTTACATTCAATGGGTGTACCCAATTCCCCTCTCGGCAAATCGTTATTCACAGACAAGGAATACGAGAAAGGGGGTTTTAAATCCACAAAAGTGGGGATTACGGCGTGTGTAGGAACAATACTGATCGTGATTTAGATCATATTTTTGGATTTTAGCATTTCAAAAACCGGTTTCGACCCTATCACCAAATAACGGTGTTATTTTAGATTTTGAGCGTGCATACTTGGAACGTTAAATGAAACATTCTAGTAGGATTGGTTCATGTGAGTATACAATAAATGGGTGTGAGCTTATAATATATGAAGGGCTCAAAATTCAAAACGTCCGTCCGCCGTCCGGGCCAAAAAGAAAAAAACATAAATTATGAAAAAAAAAAAAAAAAAAACGCATAAACGCAAGTGTATTGAATAAAATGAATATTATTTAAATAATTTTAATAATTATGGAATTCTAGGATGGGTCCTGTACTTTCCACACAAAATTTTGGACGCGGAATTGATTCAAACGCTTCACTGCATTATTCTTTTTTTTAGTGCAAAATGTATATTTGCGTTCGATTTAAGGGTACCCACTCTTAATTCTTTTTTTTTTTTTTTTTTTTTTTTATGGTTTTCGCATACAAACAAATTTCAAAGTGTACTTGTATCTAGTTATAAAAAATAATCAAAAGTCTGAGGAGCTTCAATTAATTGCGGCATCGTTTTTGACTCAGGTTTTCGACAGGAACTGGCATAAAATCCACTTGGGGTGTCAGAGATAGAGTAGCTCTTCACGTTGACTGCCAACTCATTGGAACGCTCCCACTGAGCCCCGTCGGCCCCATTGACGTGCAACGGCAACATCACTTTTGGCCAACTCCAAACATTCAGTGCCAGTAAGTGAGTGGTTATTGTGTTAAAGTGTCTCTGTAATTGCTTTGCTACAAAGTTTTATATTGTTATAAGAATATTCCTCTTGGGCTGATGGATGTGTTGTTGCCCGTTTGCGCTCTCACTTGACTCTCACTTACAAATATCTTCGAAAAATGTATGCGTTCAGATTCTGCCAGAGTGAACGTTGTTGACCATTTATAAATTTTCAGATCGACTTGCAATGGATGGTGCTAAATTGCGATCCATCAAAGCCTCTGAACGAGACACGTGCTCAGAGATACCGGTCAGTACCTGGGTGATCAGAAAAGTAGAAAAATACCGTGGTGTTCTCCAAACTACATGGAGTTTTTCTTTCTTTGTCTTTCAGTTGCCCAGTTGGGACGCCAGAATGTCCTAGTTAGTTAGTGCGCATTCTCGTTTTTGTGGAAGAATTATAACGTTTTTGTAAACTAATGTCTGTTGGCAAAAATTCTTTCTGGCACTGGCTTTTTCTAATGTTGATAATTACGTAATTTATAAAAATTCAATTAACTGACGAAAAAATCATCTTGAGTTATGTTTGACGTTGAAATGTGACGATAAATACGTTCATTCTGATATTTTCATGCTAAGTCCACCTTAACCAATAAGACAGTCTCTTTAAATAATTGCCACCCTCTGGCATCATCGGCATTGAGTTAATGCTCTTCCTCTCCTCTTTACTGGGTAGTTCATTGGGAGAATTATCTTATAAAAGAGATATTTTCATTTCAGGTCAGTTCCCAAGTTGTAGCGTCGAGTTCGAGCTGTGAAACGTCGTGTCCGAGGGGTCCTCGTGGCTTCAACGGGACCGATGTAAGTCAACTTTCAAGCAGTTATTCAAAATCCTAACTTTTTTAAAAATTTGATTCTTATTGGATTAAATACCATGACGGGGTCTTTACATCTTTTTTAAATTTTCATTTCATTGCATTTCTTGTAATATTTTTATCTGTCGTCTGGCTTACTACAAATAAGGAGGAAGTGCGAGTACAGCGCATAAATATACCTTGCGATTCTCATTTCAGGGCTTCGACGGACCGCCTGGCCCCAGAGGACCACAAGGCTTGCGTGGGGAGCCGGTGAGTTATCGTTGCTCTACTGTTTCACGTAATTGATCCGCTGCTCATTACTACTTCAAACGGAGTCTTACCTGTACTTTGCGCCTTGAAGAGAGAAGGATGCTGGCGTTCAACCGTTCTAGGTTGAATTCAAGCGTAGCTTTTACCTAATTATTATAAATTAATTATTTGTTAGAATTACTGCCGAAATTACGGCTCTATTCCTCAACCTTCTGTTGATTTTGCACATCAGGGGCCCCCTGGTGAACCGGGTATCATGGGTTTAAAAGGAGATCGTGGTGAACCTGGATTGGCTGGTTCCGATGGTCAGCCAGGACTTGACGGCCGCCCAGGAGAATCTGTAAGCAAAATGGGAATTGAAGTAAACAGATGAGTATGATTTTGATTGAAGCTTCTCAGAACACATTGGTTACAGGGTTTACCAGGACCCAGAGGACAGCAGGGTGAAAAGGGCGAACCAGGGTTTCCAGGGCCAATAGGGCCTCCAGGGAACAGTTCCGGTGTGATTGGTCCTCCAGGTCCGCCTGGGCTTGAGGTGAGTTTTCTTTTATACTTCCTTGTGCTAAAACTTCCATCCTTTCCGCACTCATTTTATTACAAGCGATTAATGCGAAACCCGTTTCTTAAAATTTTTTGAATGCCGTAGGGTCCAGTCGGGAAGAGAGGATTTCCCGGAGAAGAAGGAGTTCCAGGACTACCTGGGAGGGACGGCGCACCCGGACTCCCCGGAGCTAAGGGTGATCGAGGGGACAACGGTCTTCCAGGACCACCAGGGCCACCGGTGAGACGCCATCACGTAGTTCTATTCTTGTCAACCATAATTCCCTGAGAATACCCTAGATTAATTTGTTACGAAGCATTTATAGAAGATTTCTGTCGTTCATTCTTTGCAGGGGAGATCAGTTTTGCCGGTTGAAGGGACTTTTGATGAGGGCGAGCCCGGTCCCGTGGGATTTCCAGGGTTGCCAGGGGTTCCAGGACCTGCTGGTCCCAGAGGCATCAAGGGAGATTCTGGAGACCGAGGATATCCTGGTCTGCCAGGAGAAAAAGGTCAATAAATAGTTAGAAAACTTTGTTTTTTTAGTTCGCCACCGAAATCACTTTCAATACTTTTTCAACGCGGCCACTTTTCCTCTTCAGCAAATTTACTAGGTTATTTCATCTTGTTTGCCACCTTCTTACGTTGTATTTTATTTTTTTTTTAGGTGTTAATGGTTTTTATCTTTACTCATTAACTCTAACTAACTCATTAACTCATTTACTCATTAAAACAAGTTGGGAAGCAAGAGCGGGACAATGGTTGTCCGCAATAACACAAGTCCAGATGTTTCACAATTCAGTCACCAGATTTCAGTTGAATCCGTTCGCACACTAACATCTCAGTTAGTGATGATTGCGCCTGCGAGCTATATCCCCAGCCGTTTGAAAATAATTTCAAACTCCTCAAAAATGCTTCTGCGTTCATTGAATTATTTATGTATTTGTAGAATAAAAAAAAAGTCTTTCCTCATTTACTTTCAGTAACCTTCATATTATTGAAAAAACTTTCCTTGATGTCCTAAATAATTTGTATATAGGTAATTTGATAAGTTTTTTGCGGTACTAATAGAAATTTAAAAAAATAAGTCCTTGAAACGTCTTCCTGCGTGAAGTATAATTGATTACATTCTTTCAGGCGAACGGGGTGTTTCTGGCCTTCCCGGTAAAGATGGTGACCAAGGCGAAAGAGGACAAGCCGGTCCAGAAGGCCCCGTAGGACCTCAAGGACAACCCGGAACCCCAGGACTGCAGGGACCACCTGGATTCGTTGGGTTTCCTGTAATACACTCATCAGCAATCGTTTCGATTTTCTGTTCTTTATTTATAGTGCTTTAGCGGAAATCCTTGACGGTTCAACCATTTCTCGAATAATTGGCGGCGGAAAATCCACCAAATTAAATAAGTAGAGAACTAAACATATCAATGGTTTGGTCGTTTTGCCTAAAATCAACGAAAATCCAACGGGATACCAAGTATGCAGGCCTGTTTGAGTTAAAGGAGGGGTATTTGAGTTGAAGGTGGAGGTTTTAGTCAAACCAGGGAGCACGAGGCTCCAGTACGTTTTGATGCATGAATCTTCTATGTTTCGAAGGTTGATCATTCATAAATGCAACCAGTCCTTGTGCCGGTCTTTCTGACGTTTTGAAATTTCTGATTCAGACCTGAAATAGGTTTGCATAATGTTTCACAGTGTCTGCAATATTAGTGTCCCATTTGTCCGTTGGTAGGAAGCCGCTTGTGTTAACAGAAAACTGGGTAATGTCTATTGATGGACGTTGTTTATCTCGCGACTTGGCATGGACTTATCATCTCGCGTTACTGAGGCAATATCGGTTCATCCTACAGACACCAATAACCAATGCATGGCTTCTACTTCTAGGGCGAAAAGGGTGAGAGGGGGGAACCCGGTGACGTCGGTCCTCCAGGAGTTGGCCTTCCAGGGCCTCCAGGGCTCACAGGTAAAAAATATAGACTGTCTACATAAGCTTGTTACCTGTTACCAATAAGTCGCATTCGAACCACTTCGAGTGATTCCCCAAATATTCACATACTCTTTTTTAAGGACCTCCGGGCGAACGAGGAGACCCAGGAAATTCCGGCCTTCCTGGACGAGAAGGAAGCCCGGGAGTAGAAGGACCTCAAGGTTCAACAGGAGCGAAAGGGGAACCTGGACCACCCGGTGACGATGGCATACCCGTAAGTCATTTGTCATGATTCGCCAAATTCTTATTTGTGAGTAGCTATCAATATTCAAATAATGAAGCTCAGTCCCATTAAGCTTCAATCTTAACACCGGTTTTGGGCATTCGCATTCTCTTATTGCTACTGATTCTCAGGGATTGCAAGGAAAACCAGGTGCGTTGGGTCCTCCCGGGCCGCGAGGAGAAAAAGGAGATATGGGAGCAGAAGGCCTTCAAGGCCCTGTTGGCCCTCGAGGACTGCCTGGATCGATGGTAATGTGACGTTTTCTATAAATTAATCCTGTTGTTGAACTTTCATATTTATCCGCAGTTTCCACGCAATCTGCTCATGTTCATAGGGCGCGAGTGGACTTCCGGGGGTTCCAGGATCAATAGGTCAGCCGGGAGTTGACGGGAAACCAGGCCCTCCAGGACCTCCTGGTCCTCCAGGAACCCCAGGAGAGACCATTATCAACACAGGTTACGCAACTGATCAAGAGTCCTACCCTGGACTCCCTGGCGCTCGAGGGGCACCCGGTCTTCCCGGCTTGGTAAGCAGTTGATGTTGAAACCCATGAAGTTGCATTGTTTATAAAGCTACACTTCTGTCTGGTGGCTTAATATCGCGAGCTGCCACCAAGTCTTCCTCATGTGCTGATTGATCCATTGGCTTCCCTTTCAGCCTGGAGAGAGAGGTGCCAATGGAGAAAGGGGCCCGGAAGGCGCACCAGGATCGCCTGGACTTCCAGGAAAAGAGGGCCCCCCAGGCTTGCCCGGACCACCTGGTCAAAGAGGTCCTCCAGGGCTCCACGGCCAGCCTGGACAACCGGTTAGTAAACAGGCGTGACCCTAAGTTCTCTGGTTCTGTCTCTGTTCTATCTGTACCTAAACTGGTTTTTGTCCAGGGGAGATCCTACAATGAAGTGGAACTTAAGGAAATTTGCGCCGCTGTTTTGAGAGGTGAGTAACCCTGTCAACTACATGTTGCTGCTAGATGTGGAAATTCCCTCAACAGTTAAGGGTTTTCATAGGTTTCCAGTCATCCAGGTATTATCAACATTCAATTTGTTTTTTATTTTGGTAATTTGTCAAATAATGGACAACAGAGCAGCTGAGCGAGTTGACATCAACGATGAGAGGGCCACCCGGGCCGCCTGGAAGGAGCAAACCCGGGCCACCTGGATCTCCAGGGCTCCAAGGACCTCAAGGTTTGCACCGTATATAAGGAGAACTTGGTCCATGTGCTTACGCTTCTTCTTCTGCTGCTGCATGTAAATAAGCAATCCCCAATTGTTCTTCAGTGTGATCATATTTTGTGGGTAACCGCGGTTCAGTGGAGGATAAGCCTTGGTTTCAATGATATTTTCTGCAACGTTATTTCTTTCATTGTGATCAAACACAAGTGACTCACTTCGGACAACTACAACTTTGCACTTTGCTCGCCATTTCTTGGTCTGGTTATAAGAAGGTACTTGACTTCCTTGGTACTTCCCATTAATGATTCCTGACGACTTATATGACGGTTCGTTCCACTCTGTGGCCATCTCTGTCCAGGTACCGCATCCACTGTAGCGATGTTGGTTCAAAATCAGACGCGCCTCAGTTTTAAATTGCCATAATCACCCTGACTTCAATTATCGAGCCGGTTTTTTCAGTTTCTTCTTCCCCTGTGTTGACGAGCACCGCATAATTTTCCTGCATGTTTTCTTTTCTTTTCTGAGTTTAGATCGTTGGGAGGAGCTGAGGTTTGGACTGGTGGGTCCTCCTGGGCACCCGGGCGCTCCTGGAAATGGGCGCCCCGGTAAGCGGGGGTTCCCAGGCATTCCAGGTACGACCTCTGCTTTAACCGATGTGCATTATCTAATCTTTCTCTACCGAGCATGTCTAATTTACTACCAATGATGAGATTCAGGTAGGTTACAATAAAATTACAATATTTACCAGAAAATACAAGTAGTTCAAGAATAGTTCTCAGAAAATAGTTCTACAATAGTTCCAGAAAATATCAAAACCTTGGGATAAAATCAGTCTCTGCTCTGCCATCACTGGACAAAAATCCGAAGAGTCCGTCTCATTCCTGAGTATTCATTCCATTTACGTGAATAAAAGTGCACCTACAATTTCATCGCTAGGGTTCAGAACGACAGCAGACTAATACCAAAAAAGGTATTGGGTATACATAGCGCTGCCTCGTGCCATTTCATTTGATAATTTCAAAATAATTGCGTAGGTACTCCTGGTATTATTAAAATAGGGGTGTGGACCAATCGATTGTACAATAACCTAGTTGAAAATTTTCAAAAATTGGTCTCTTTGCACATTCCTACCAAGTTTCTGGAACAAGCAGGTGCTTGGCGTGATTAAAAAGTGTGGTAAGATTACCTAGCTGTATCCTATGGAAGGCGAATATTAGTTTAAAACATTTGTAGTAAGTATTTACTTAATAACGCTACAAATTATAGTACGTTTGTAGTTATTTTTAATTGATCCTGCTCGTGTGGGAAAACGCATTGCCCATGTAGTAGGTATGTTGGTAGGATGATTGATGTTTGTTTACGAAATTTATGTTTTTTATTATTAAAAAGGTTACCTACGTTTCGCACATCCGTAAAAATTTAGAAATAAATCGGGAAAGAGGCAATCCCCCTGGACGTTTGGAACATGTTGAACAAGAGAATTTGGAAACGCTCGATAATTACCGGTATTCAGCAAAGGATACCTCAAGAAATGAAACATATGAACAAATTGGGGGAAAATAACTATTATCAAGATTGTGTATGATAAATGTTAAAATGAAGTACCAATTTAGTTATTTTCTATTTCTTCAGAGAGCGTCACCAAATTCTGTCTTCCTATTCGCTGTTAGTTTCCTTTTTTATAGTAAAAGTAATTGAAGCGACGTATATTCTATTTTATTATGGCGACTTGTAGTTGAATTTATTGATAAATTTTAGATCACTGAAGCAGACCTGTGTCCGCCATGAACTTGACCCGCATAGTGGAGTTGGTAAGAACTTACCTACTTTCCGCTTATCGTTGTCATTATCAGACGATGTTTCCGCGTCGCGTCCGCGGCTTTTGTGATTGCTATTAATGCATGATTGTGTTTGAGTTGATTCCTGAACGGCAAAGGAAAAACTAGCTTCCTCTAGCTGTTGTGCTTCGTTGATATGATCAGTATGGTGGACTCAGTGGGTACAATCTGCGCTCAGTTGCGAGCCAAAGGTATCGCAATACCCCGCGACAACGAATGGTTGAACGCCTGTATCGAATGTTTCTCTTCCAACAACCCGAGACATTCACCTGCAGAGCTTTTTGATTTCGTCTATGAGCAGTGGACTCTTGCGGATTTGGCCGATGTCGGTGCGGGAACACTCCCCCCAAGCTGTAGGTCTTGCAATAAGATGGTTCTTACTGGCAAATATGCTGTCCAGTTAAATTATTTCCTCGACGTGAGTACACCATTCCACAAACAGTTGCAGAAAATTCGTCGACCTGACGTAACGAAGAATTTGGAAATTGACAATGAGCGGCAGGAGAAGGATAAGGGGCAGAAGGAAAAAGTAAAGTGTACTAGAAGTTACAAGATAGAGATTACTGACGGCGTTACGACGGTTTTTGGCTTTGAAGATTTGCCAATTTCTTGTTTTGTGAACGCTGTACCCGGGGAGAAGGCCATGCTGAGTGGACCGTTGGAGGTGAGGAAAGGTGTGTTGTTGCTCAAGCCAGCCAATGTAGCTCTGCTGGGAGGGGAAGTAGACACACTATTGATCAAAAACGCTACAGAAAATTTACTAGCCAGAGCTTTAAAACAACCGGAAAATCCCGATCCGTATTATGTCAACAATCCGAAAGATCCACCATCTGTCTTGGGTCTTAGGAGCTTCGCTACCTGCAGCCAGAGGGGAGGATCCTGTGAGATCAGAGCAACCTAGAGATCCTCCAAGAAGAGATGAACCGTTGAGAATTGATCCCCCAAGACAGCAAAATTTTATCCCTCATGACGCGCTTGACGACGGGGAAGATGAAGCCCTGGCATCACTCGCAGAAGCACTGGAGAACGAGTCTCTCCACAACGAAGACTCACTATTGTGCATTTCTCCGGACCCTCCAAATCGAGGCGCCCCCACCAACCGCCCCATTTCAACTTGTTTGACACCCCCACAGTCTGTCAGGTCTAATCGACCCACCCCCCAGCAGCTAATTAGTTCTAATCATCCAGCCCCACAACCGACTACCAGTTCAAACAGGTTAACCCAACAACAGTTCTTCAATAAACAAGACAAAACCAAATTACAAACATCACAATCTAGATCCTCAAAAGTCACTTCCAGCCAACCATCGAAGTCCAAGCAGCAATCGATAACGTCGTTTTTGTCTCAAACAAAGAAGTCGCCGGTAGTTTTCAACGTGTCTTCTTCAGAAATAGACGATGGTTTTGATGACGATTTTGATATGATTGCCGCTCAGACGGCATCTTTGGCTGAACAGCAAGCCGTTGAAAGCATGAGAGAGGATCCTGAAAAATTGAGAAATGAGTTAGCGGCATCTTTCGGGGATTCTCGCCAGACTGGGGCTTCAAGCATGTACGAAGTCAACTCATCATCTAGCTGTTTTGGCGTTGTGGGGGCTCTGGTGTCGTCTTCACGCCAGGACTGTGGCGCTTCCAGGCAGAACAAGAGAAAAGACTGTGTTGAGTTGGACGTCATGGGCAGACCTAAAATCCCTCGAAGCGAAGATTCTTCATCCCCCTCTTCAGATGCTCCTGCTTTCCAGAACCACAACCATGAAGCTACTCGACTTGCCTCGCCCCAAGTGACGTCATCTACCGAAGATGAGCAGTACGACTGGTTGCCTCCACCTCAGAAAGCCAATTTGGAACATGTTAGGCCTTCTCACGAAGCAGGCAAGGTACTCATCGACTACACCGACCCCTCGACGCTCAATCTCAATTTGGTGGAGTTGCAAAATACCGACAACTCAAGTTCCAAGACAAGCAGTCACAGATCCAGAGTTACTTTGGGCATCCCTGAAGACGAGCCGTTCCCTCCCAAAGAGTTTCCCTGTTCGCGGCGAACGACTGGTAAAGTCGTCAAAGTCGTCAACAAGCTCCAACTCCGCGACGCCAAGTGGGTGTTGACCGCCATAGTCGAAGCTCGAGGCATTCAACTTGAAATGGACTTTTCTTCCGAAGTTCTCGACAAAATCTTTACCGTCACCGCCGAAGAGATCACTCGACAGAAAGAGCAACTCAAAATTAACCCCGCGCTCAAAGAAAAATTCAACGGCCACCTCCGCGAAAGTCAAAAACGGATACAGACGCTCAATCGTGTAATGTTGATTCATTTTAAAAATTTCATATCAAAACCTGTTGTGATGGACGTCTTTAATGACGATTGACTGTTCCAGTTATTCTATTTCGTGCCTTGTTCGTTTTTACGTTAGAAAATATAATTTTTTAAATTAATAATAAATAAATTATTACTCGTTTCAATTTCATGTTCGTCTTGAACCGTTCGTGATGCAGCCCGCTGTCACCGCACGTTCGGTATTCTTTTCAACATAGGGTAGATCATAATAATACTCACCCAACTACCCAATAAGTACAAATTATTATAGTTAAGCTATTATTATAATTATCCGGATGAGAAAAAAGTATAACCGTTTTGTTTCTTAATTGTTTTTTAATTTTTCAAAGTGTGAGGTTTTCTGGAACGAAATCGTTGGTACGTTTTAGTGACCTTAAAAGACTGTTTCCTCAAATTCGCTCCCCAAAAAGGATTAGAGCCGCGTATTTTTGTTCAAGTAAACTTTGAAAAGCAAGAAAGGCGTATACCTAAGTTGAGAATTTAAAACATTATTCTATAATTCATTCACACTAGTTTTTGGGGTTATTTTCTTTGCTGAAATTTGTCACTCTTCAACAACAAGGTGGACAGCATCGAGGGCTTGTTCGGTTACTCTGTTGACATACTGCTGAATCAAATCCGAGGCTTCGCCAATAATTTCGTACGTGGGAACGGAAAATTTTTAAAACCACTCCTGTGGGCAACCAGAGATGTGTCTGTCTGTCTTTTTCCTCTAAAAAGCGAGCAATCTTTCATATCTTCAGCCCTAATTAATTATGGAATCACGAAATTGAGTGACGAAATATTCTACTGATCGAGCTGCTTGCTACTTCCTGGTACAGAATAGCTTTCAAATACTGTCAGATTTGTTTGTTCCAACCTGCATCTCGTCATTGGTAAGTATGCCCCATTCATGTTACACTCTTGTCTTCTCAAAATTGTGTCTTTTTTATATTTTTCTATCAGTTTCACATTAGAGGTTTTCCCTCTCGCACTAATCTCAGTATTATTTTTTAGTGGTTCACTTTCTTCGCATGCGACACTCAAAATTATTTTTCAAGAGCAAAAATGTATTGAATATTAATATTATGAAACTTGCCCACTACTTCATGCATTTCAATTCAATGTTCTTCCTATTTATTTCAGGCGATCCTGGATCGCCTGGATTGCAAGGGGAACGCGGTTACCCGGGACTGCCTGGATCGACGGGCCCTTCAGGACCTGAGGGCCGTCCTGGTGAGAGAGGTGAGAAAGGCGAAAGAGGTGCCGAAGGCGTTGGATTGGAAGGACCTATCGGTCCTAGAGGAGAACCAGGTGAGTTAGGCACAAAATTGATGAAGACATTAAAGAGAGGAGACATCCGAAATAACTTTCCTCAAGTGATCCCTTCAAATGCTCCGGGGAATCTCTCATTTTATTTGTAGAGTCCGTTCGGGCCCTAGTTGCTTTTCACACTATTTCAGGCCAAACGGTATTTTAAAACCCTGCAAATTCATTCACAGGGGTTGGTTATTCCTCGGTCCAGCAGCATGGGGACTCACTCCAATCGATTCAGCGTCCAAAAGTAGTGAAAAACAATACCCCACACGCCTAAATCATCGAAAATGTGGGTGTGGCATGTCCCAGACCCATTCCAATCGATTCAGCGTCCAAAATGTATTGAAAAACAATACCCCACACGCCTAGGTACAAAAAATCTCAAAAATCCTCTTTTCGAAAGTACACATTTAGACCCCTACCTCCCTAAATTTGTTCCGATCGGGCTGAAAAGTTTCGAGGACCAAGTAGAGCCGGTAACGGACCCCTGACCCAAATTTCAGAAAATTGTCTCCTACCAAAATCGCCGTGGGCGGCGTACGGCGAACGGACATTTGCTCATTCTGATTTAGACACCTTGAAACGTAAAAATAAAATGTTGGGCTGAATCGGAGTGATTGAATTTTTGCATGAAAACATGGGTTGATTATGTAAGGAATAAACAACCAAAATGGGACTTCCAGTTTACTTATAAGCTAGGTATGTAGGGTATCGATTTCTACTAATTTTTGGACGATGAATCGATTCAAATAGGTATGCGGCCAATTGCCGCAGACCAGGAAACGTTACTTATGGGGCTTGAAGAATATGCTTGTTATTGTAATAGTATCAGCCAAGATTCGCAGTCATGATGTAATGTGTCTAATTGTATGTACCCACGTGTTTCTACAGGACCGCCAGGATCTCCAGGGATCGGTATGCCAGGGCGAACAGGAGAACGTGGGGAACCCGGGAGGCAAGGTAACTATCGGACTACGACCTTTCTAAACTTTCTTCTTGAAATCATCACCCGCATATCCTTCCTATACCAAGACGTACAAGCAGCTAAATTACTTATTATGATGGTTTTCCTAGGTTTTACCGGAATGAGAGGACCAGTCGGACCTCCAGGTGCGCCCGGTTTCTGTGAATATTGTAACCAACCAGCGCCAACGAACATCAAAGGGCCTTAAACTACTCAAGACGTAAAACTGCGAATGAAAAAAGATAAAAAAAAAACCCTCTGGCTTTTGCGCTGAACATCAGCCAAAACTAGGAGAGCTCAAAATATTTGGCTACCAAAGGAAATACGCGCTGCGAATATGTGAATAAACTCTCTTTCGGGATTGACTATTAACTAACTGGATTCGAGATGACTGAGTCAACATAGTCTCAAAGATATTCTTTAACCTAGGTTAACGCTCAAACGGCTGAAAACTTCCTGTTTGCAATCTCTATAAAGATCGAGTGTTAAAAAAATGAATTACAACCCTTTCTTTGGGCAGCGGAGGATTTGAAAATGAATGAAACTTGATGAATATGTAAAATGGGGTTGGTAGGCATATATTTTATTTGAGATTTTGGTAGAATAATCGCATCTTGATACTCTTAAAAAACCGAGAAAATGCATGTAATGGCGTGAGGGTGATAACAAATTCCCATATTAAAACGAAATCTCGGTTCGCGATACCAGCAACCTATTTTGTTGTATTTGAATTTCTATATTTTTCTTAAGTGATTCGACTCATATTTTGACCACATCTCGTCTCACAATCTTATGTTGTGCTCTAAGCTGCCGTGAATTAGATATTGATGCCATAAATGTCCCCGAATATCGTAAAACATGCCATTTTGTACTTGTAATAAAAAAATTGATTAAAAAAAAAATGAAAAAACTTTTATTTGATTTTGTTGTATAATTAGTGTAGATGGGCACGTTGTTAGTTACCTACTGGTTCAATATGAACATTGGACCATGCAAATTCGCTTCTAATTTTTTCAAATCAAATAAAGTCTTCATTCTCTACATCTTGTATTTTGAACAGTGACTTTTCTATCGAGGATTCTGGCCTTGAAATGCTTTTTCTAGTGCTGTCTATAATGTCTTGTGTGTACATACTGTGTTTCGAATTGGTTACGATTCTGCTTCGAAATGAATAGATTGATGCTATTAACCAATATCTTACTAATGATAAGTTGCATGAGTTTTATAAGAGAATGTCAATGGCTAAATCAATAAATTGATCCAAAAATGTAGATGACGAAAATTTTGTCGACAAACCAACATTGTCTCACATAATTCTGCACTTGGTTTTAATGCTTGTTCACTAAATTTCAATAAAAATTTTGTTTTGTACTTGTGTACGTTTTTGAATCCCATATTATATTAGTTTGAATTCACAAAAAGGGTTGTGCAAAATAGCAAAGAACCATAGTATCTACAGAGGATGGAAGCTCTAATGAAATGTATCTGAATTCGTCGGATTATGCTCCCACTAGTTTATCAAAAAGCTATGTGATTTTTGAGCTGAACTTTTCGGTCTTCTGTCGAAAAATGTTGACAATTACCTCAAAATATTTGCTAAATGAGAGCTGATGTAATAGGTTGTTGCTATGCGACGCATAGATAAATATTAAAAAATTGGCACAAAATTTGTTGAAGTTGTCAGCGGGTTGGTTTTCAATTTGGGGAAGGAGCGATTTCTATAGAATATATTTATCTAAAAAAAAGTTCAATGCTGTTTGTATCCTGTTCACCACCGGTGAGGGGGAGGATAGAATATATCGTGAATGTACAATTTTGGAGGATCGAAGAGCCAGAAGGGGCTTTGGAGATGGGGCGGCAAGGGATTGCGGAAGGGGTGAGGAGAATGACGAGGGGACTAAACGGGTGAGGGGGAACTGCGTAGGCGAGGGACGCGAAGTGGAGGGGACCGCGGGGTGAACAGCCGCGACCGGATCGGGGGAGGGAGGAGACGGCGAGGACGAGGAACAGTGGTGGAGGGGTGGTCGGAGGAGAGACCGGAGTATGGATCGGGAGGCGAAGGGAAGGGGAAGGCTGGGTGTTATGGGAGAGGGGAAGAACGACGTGGATGAGGGGAGGTGGGGTAATAGATGAGGGTGTTAGAATGGATAGGGGTGGCAGTGTTGGCGATGAAGGGGAGGGGAATGCCCTAAAAGAAAAAGAGAAAATGGGTTCAATAATAAACTAATTCCCTCAAATCCGACTTAGAATAAGATTTCTCTAAATACATTTTAAATTCCAAGAATCCCACAGATATTGGGTTCACATTTTTTATGATGTAGGACCAATGTCAATTTTGATGTTAAATCCAGTTATTTGAACACACTTCCTAGGTACTCATCAGGGAGTTATGCAGCATGCGCCAACCTCAATAACATAATTTATTGCGTATCAAAATGTCCTCACCAAAAATCTAATGGTGGTTCTCACATCAAAATCGAAGGAATGCCGGATTTCCCTAAAAATTAATGGTTCTATTAATTTGAAGCGATGCCTCTCAAGGACTGTTGTTTTAGCCGAGCGAGTTTGTTGAGCACAACAACATACAACCGTATTATATGATCAAGACCTAGGGACCTAGTCGAGCTATCGACGTACTCAATAATTTCATGTTCTCGTCAGGAGATATAAAAATCAGGAAGCAACGTTAGTGATGATGGGGACACCGGCGTCCCACATTTAGGAATTTCAATACTTGAATAAAATATGAGGGAAAACTGAATATATGAAGAAAGTGAGGCGTGATTATGTTTTTGTTTAATTCTACACCAATAAATAAATAAATCGATAGCTTGGCACATTA
Organism: Cyrtorhinus lividipennis; assembly: GCA_019603395.1. NCBI lineage: Eukaryota > Metazoa > Arthropoda > Insecta > Hemiptera > Miridae > Cyrtorhinus > Cyrtorhinus lividipennis. Next base: position 14,806,649 of record CM034003.1, on the reverse strand, counting down.
AAATATTCTTTGGACGTTTGATCAACTAAGGATTGATGTAGCAGTCAAATGAATCTCATTTCTATTTGAAAATCATTTCCTTCCTGGAATTTCAGTTTTTATTGCCTGAATTTCTTCGTACTACCTATTATACTCAGCTATCTGAATTTATCATCATTCGACGTACTATTATGTACTATGTACTATTCTTGTAAAAAAAAAGAGATCATAAAACATATACTAATGCACATAAATAAATACTAATAAATGTGACTCAGGAGTAGTAAGCCACCAAAGAACGGCGTGAAATCATAAATTGAGATGTTCATCATCAATTTTTAATTTGTTTTACGCGAGCAATAGTTTCGTGGATGACAAATCACTTCGTGTACATTTTTCAGAATTTATGCGTAATTTTTACCGTTATTGACGTATTTCGTCATGTTGGTTCGTACACGTTCAAGACCGATATGCAAAACAAAAACTGCCTACAGACACAAAACGGTAGTTGACACAACCATTGTGCTGATACGACGAGTGAATATAATTTATCTTTGAATGTTACAGGAAGATTTGAAGACAACCTAACGGTAACAAAACGGAAAAACAAACCTAGGATTTAGTCAGTATTGGATATGAACCTAATACTAGATGCTGTAGCGAGGAACTTATAACATTGGATAAACCTTATGAACAATTTATATTTAAAAAAATATATATATAATAGGAAAGGTTTCAAATGTAAGCCCTTATTATGTTTAGGTTAATAATTTTTTTCTAAAATAATATCATTCTTTTTTTAATGTTTTTTTTAGAAAGTTTTCTGAAAGTGTATCTACAGGGATATTTTCTGCTCTTTGTCGGCTCCCACCTCCTTCTCCCTCTATCTAACTCCTCTACCACCACCTTCCTCACCATGGTTCGATTGAAAATAAAACGACCACCACCCTCTGCACAGCCACCCCTGAGCGAGTCTTCGCCCCTCCCCTAATCGTTAGGACCCGGGGGCGCGTGGAGGGGAGAAACCGGTGGTTGAAGGGCGACGAGGGGTGAAGTAGATGGGTGAAAAGGGTGGACGAAGGGTGCAGTGAAGGGGTGAAATGGGTGGACGGGAGGGTTAGTGGAGGGGTGTAATGGGTGGATGAGGGGTCGACGAAGGGTGGTAGCGGAGAGGACCCCCTGAACGCCCCTGCGCTTGTGTGGACCAGGGGGTGCAAGGAGAGAATCGTCTAGTCTTTTCTTTGACGCTTATCTTTTTCTTTCCTCCGGCGGAATCCATCGTCACATATGCCAACCATGTCAAATCTATGAGTCTTCGTTCAAATTTGACTCACCCCTTCATACACTTGAACATCGGACTCACCAGCGAGGTGAGTAGCCCGCCAAGTTTTAACAAGTTTGCAGCTTCATCCGACCGCAGCGCTGTCCACACGCACTCTTACCCCAAGACAACAGGCAAACCTTGTTTATGGAGTAAAGAAATCCTGCATTTGGCTTGCGGAACAATTTTCGAGGCTGGGAACTATTTATTGCGTATACCCAACCATTAAAACTATTTATTTATTAGCTTGTTTTCTCAACTTTTCAAATATTGTACTCCGTGAGGGTCATAATCACATTTTTATCACTTCAACAATTTCATACCTTCCTTATGCTATAAAACAATCATTTTATTTTATAATTTTAATTTAGAGGGCGTTGATTCATTCAGTCAACGCAAAAGCGGTTTAATCAACAGCCAAAGGAATTGAAATAGTGATTCTGTTCTTGACCAAAAAGAAAGACACTCAATTCAATTCCCACTCAGATTAATGGGTTAATGATGACATTACGTGGACATTAAACGTATCCTGTATTGCTGACGATTGGAGCAACTGCAGCATCTCAAATGTACAATTCGCGCACTCCCAAAATTAATAACAACTACCAAAGAGAATTCTATAATTGTGTTCCCAAAAATACAGCCCAATTTATTGGACAAGTATGAATAAGGTTTCATCATAAGGTACTGAAGTGTGAAATATTATTGAAACACAAATGGAAATGCTCCCATACGATTCTGAGACGCGTCCATGGCCCGTGTTGTGTTTGAGGGGGGGGGGGGGAGGTATATAAGTATTTTTCTAACATCTTGTGACGATTTCAGCTTGGGCGAAGTGAAATATTCAAGGTATGTAATCGCATCAATCAAAAGTCGCTTGCATGTTGCAGGCTTAGAAACTTGCATCTCTGATGCGCTCACACACGGCAAAATATTCCGCTATAGTTTATCATCCTAGGTGGATCGAGACCGTTAGGAGAAATAAAATGCCCGGTATTAGAAAAATACCCACTGACAAGAAAGGATATTTCGGTCTTGGAACCTAAACATCATTCATGAAACACAAGATGTTCAATTCTTGTGGAACGTCAAAGAGATTTGACCTCAGGAATGACATTACCTGACGTAATAACTTCTTTAAAAACGCTGCAAATTCTTTCACACGGTTATTCTTCGAACCAGGCCACGGAGACTCATCTGTTCAACATGAGGTAAATGGGGGAAACAGTGGGTATGGCGGGTCCCGGACCCATTCCAGTCAATTTAGGTTCCAAAATTTGGTGGAAAATGATACCCTACACGCCTAGGTACCAGAAATCTCGAAAGAACACATTCGAAATGGGTAGATGGGCACCCAATTTGACCCATAACCTCATCCAGAGGGCGCCAATCGTTCTGGGACCCATTTCATTGGATTCAGCATACAAAATTTTGTCAAAAATGATACACCTAAATCGCCAAAAATCTCGAAACGCCATTTTTTGAAATACTAATTTTGACCCCCTCTCCCCAAATATGTTCCAATCGGGCTGAATAGTTTCGAGGTCCAACTAGAACCGGAAACGGGTCCCTGACCAAAATTTCAGATTTTGAGAAAATTTTCTACTACCGAAATCGGCGTGGACGACGGACGGACATTTGCTAATTTTTATATAAACACCTTGAAACGCCCAGAGAAAAATGTTGGGCCTAATCAGAGAGATTGGCTGTCTGCATGAAAACATGGGTTGATTATTCAAGGAATAACTTCTGGGTTTTGCGAAAGCCCGAAAACCTCCAAGTCAAAAAACCTGAGAATGACAAAAAATGTGAATAATATTTAACGTGCGAATACTATTTTAATCATAGTCACTAAGTTACTAGGTAATTATAATTACATTATTATTTATGATTATGAATGAGGCTCTTGTTCCTGCCCGGTTGCTTTTTCTTCTCAAATTAGAATTCTTTGAGGGAATGGTTTCGGGGAATCCCAGCCGCAGATAAGTTATTTTCATATAAATTCAACCTAAACGGATGAACCTATTTTTGCGGTTCGAATTAATTCAAGAACTACAAGTTGATATAATTCACGCTACACTGTATACAATTAATTAGTTGTGAATTAGGCAATTCAAGTGTGTATGGAACAAATTTAACATTTAAGATGTGGAGCTAATAGAGGGTTGTAGATTTTTATTTGGCGTTGGAATCTTTGTTGGGAGGTTTGAGGCCACCCAGTCGGTATGTACCTGAAGGGTACAGTATACAGTGAACCTGCAATATGGGCCTGCATGTCTCAATGACCCCCTCACGTCATCCTCGTCACACACCTAACAAACTAAAACTATGCGAGGAAGTGCATCTAAGCGCCCCTCTCCACTCCTCTACGGATCATGTCCCCTCAAACAAAGCCCGGGTGCAGGGGTGATGGTAGCGAGGAAGGGGACAAAAATAATAAAATTAAGAAAAAAAAGCTGTTCGGCCACCTTCGGAAAACTTCGGCTCGATTAGTTAGCATCTCAAGCTCTCCCCAGGCTGGCGAGTCAAAATGGCTCCATTGATCGCGTCGTCCCCCTCCGCTCAGTGTGTTTCTGTCAACCTCTTTGTCATGTATTAGGTTTTGCGCCTCGGGAAGAGAAAAAAACTTATTTTTCTTTCAATGGTTTTTCCTGTGAAAATTTTTTGAGTTTTTCCCTGATCACGTTGGACCAACCATTCCCCGACCCTTGTCGTCTTGGTCGCCCGAAACCGAGTTCGACTACGAGCGCCAGAAGACGGAAAATTCATCCGAAACTCCCGGTGGTTTACATGCCGCTTCACCAGACCCTGTGAGTATCTTCACCCGTCCTCCCATAGTTGCTAACCTTCATTTCAGGCTTGGGCTGGGGGGGTTCGGCCCGAGAAGATTTCTCAACTGTACTTAGCTATTTTAGAATGATTTTTCTGAATTTCAACGAATTACTTAGTTTTAAATCACTTCCCTCACGTTCCCCCGAATAATTTTCACTTCTCCCCGTCGTTCATCAGTTCTTCTGAGGGCAGTTTGGCTCAGCCCGCCTTCTCATCGCGTAAGAATCCTCACTCAAATAGCATTCTCAATTCGTCGAAATCTGAAAAACCTCCACATTTAGATTTCTTATATTTTACAGTTTTGTTTGACACAAAATAACCGTTCGCTATCGTGTATAAACGTCCATTTCCTTCAAGGTCACCAAACAATCTGTAGAAACCAGCTACTGAAGCGGCCAGAAACACCAAACTTTAGGAAAATCGTACGAATCCGTCTAAGACCTTATTTTTATTTTAGTTCAGCTAGATTTTGACTCCAGAATGTTTCTGAAATATTTTTCATCTTGTTGCTAAGTGCGTAATTCTAGTCATCACCCGTCACTAAGTGCACGTCTGAATAATGCACATTTTCAGGTTGTTCGTGAACGAGTATTGCTGTATTTTATTTCAGTGGGAATTCAGTTTTGTACATTATTCAATTGTCGGCGCCACGCGAGTTAGTTTGCGCGATTTCAACTCTTGCACGTTATCACGCTCCTTATCTCTGTTGTTGTTTACATCACAACAGTCGGGAAGGTTATCATTTATTGTAGAATTTTCCTTCGAATTTTCCACCAAGAATTTCTCATCAGAGGTCTGTAGGAATCCTTCCCTCACAAAATTATTTCAGCGGTGGAATGGGGGGTTCGACGAAGGTCGGAGGGGTGGGGGACGGAGCGGAGGGGAAGCGCGGTTACGGGAGGGAGGGGGTCGCGGCCATGATGGCAGGAGGGGAAGTGGGCGCTTCGTCTCTTTGCTTTGTCCCCCCCCCCCCAACCCGGTTTTAGCTGCACTTTTTGTTTTCTCCTCCAAATCCGATCGCTCGAATACCTACTCCACATGAACGAGTCGTAGGATAATACTTATAGGTAGCCCGATTGTACATCCTGTAATGACTTTCTTGTTATTCTTTCTGAGAACAAGATACAACATTATCATTTCCACTAGAGAAACATTTCATTAAACGTTTTGTTGCAATACAAAAAGGTGAGGATGTTTTAGTGGAAGTTCATTCGTTGTTCATTGTTATATTTTTTCTAGTTAATATTTTACTTGAATTACATTACTGGCTGGAACTTAGGGGATCGCTGAATAATGGAAAATATTTCCAATGAACCAACAAAAATTATTTTGTTTGATGAAAGCCGTTGAACGCACCCAACTTAGCTCTGTCTGATTTTAGATATTGTTTTTAATGCTTCTCGAAGCTACACTCTTATCTAGCAGGTACGATGAATGGATTAGCAAAGTGGTCAAATATTTTTTACAAATGAACCATCTCGTGCCCATACAGTAGGTATCGAGAACAATTTATTGTTTGCTTCTTGAGAAGAATCTGTTCAATAATAATACTTATCCAGTTGAAAAAAAATCGTGCATTTTGAACCGTAGCTTGAGGTTTATACACTGATTTTATTCAGTATTGTTGGGCAAAATTGTCCCTATAAATTACGCTAAACTTTTTTTGTTCATATAACCGAACACGGGCACGTTATTTGAACAATAACGCAGATTCATAGATTAGAGAAAATTATTGGTAACAAATTAGGGTTCAAAAACATGACTTTCCAAGAAAGTTGAGGCCTGTCAAGTCATAGCGCTAAGGAGGTTGGCCCCTTCAAAAATTTCGTCGTGGTCGTTTCCATAATTTTGGTTTTGTATAGGATGATATGCCTTTACTCCGGCCCATGAAGTTCGTAGTTTTTTGTAGAACGTAGTTTTTTAAAGAACTTCATAGTTTTTCTCAGCAAGTTCTGAAAATTGCTTATTTGCAACATAAAAATTGAAAAAAAAATATCTGATTTTCCCCTAAAATGATGTAAAAATCAATATACCTCGTGATTTACCTTGTTGTGAAATTTTCAAACTTCGCTATTACACACTTGCGTCAGTGCGTTATGCATATTTACATGGTTGATTCCAAATGTGATACATGAAATAACTATGGTTTTCTACGGTAAATGCGTAGTTTTATAAGGTTTTTTTTTTTCAATGCAAATGAGAAAACTCATCTTCAGCATCAATCTCAGCGGGTTGAGCGCACTTCTGGTCAGGGACCCCTTTCCGACTCTAGTTGGCCCGAAAACGTTTCAGTCCAATCGAACCAAATTTGGGGGAGGGAAGACGGAGAGAATGTGTTTTTTTAGTAAGATTTTCGACGATCTAGACGCCTGGGATATCATTTTCCATTAATATTGGACACTGACTTCATTAAGACGGGTCCCGGATCGACCAGTGGCCACTGTGGTATGGGCCAAATGGGTACCTACCTATTTTTAAAGTGGGTTTTCGAGTTTTTTGTGTACCTAGGCGTGTCATTTTCTACTTAATATTGGATCCTGAATCGATTGGAATGAGTCCGGGACACTCCACACTCACTGTTTTCCCCATACTCCTGCTCTAAGGAGTAACCGACCCCTGTAAAAGAATTAGCAGCGTCCTCCCTCGGCTTTCGGGCGAACTTGGACAGTTACGGGATGGATCTATGGACACCTGCACGATTTTAGACACGAGACGCTCAGGATCATGTACAAGACTTTTTTTCCTAATCTGAGCTTATGTTTAAAAAAAAAAAATCACTTGCGAATTGTTTATCAATGGTAAAATGTCTTCAAATAAAAATTGCCACTTCTCGATTTTCTAAGGTTACTGTATGTATTACCAATACTGGGTTTATCAGTCAATATTGGTGTGTACGAATTCATGTTTTTAAAAAACTGTGATGCTCTTTTTATTCATTCTATCCTCGAGCTTAATTGAACCCTATGCTCTCAAGCTTCAATAATAATTCTTTTTTTTTTTAAATGTGCGTTTTAACCGAACTGCGTGACTAATGAACTTACCATGCCATCACTCTTTGTTCACTTTTTAATTTCAATTTCGACCTTCCCGTGCTTCCCTTGTTCTTGGTCTTCTTGTCAAGAGGTAACAAGGTACATGGTAAATATGTAAGGCGTTGGCCCTTAGTAAGATGTTCGCAATGTTCGGTGGCTTCGCCTCTAGACCTCGTGCCAGGCCAAAAGCACCAGAATGACTGAATGCACTAGGGAAAAATGACTTAGTGTTAAGATTTTTTTAGAAACCCAAAAGCGCTTTTAAAACGACTTAAAATTGCAAATACTAGTAATTTTGCCACTGTCCGTAATTTGAAATTCTAAACAATCAGCATACCGATAATATTTACTTCGTATTATGTCATATCCTTAAAAAAAGAAGAGGTAGAGGTGGAAGAGGTAGTTGCTCAACAATAATGCCTTGCCAGCGTTGGTTATTATTTAAGTACTCATCAGTTTGTTCAGATAGTTACTGGCCAGTAAGGCTGAGAATCTACGAAATTTAAACATGTAAAGCTACCTAGCTAGTCTCTTTCCCTTCAGCTTTCCCGCCTGGCTGGATGCGAGGGTCTGGCGAGTGGGCGGGCGGGGGGCGGAGACTGAGGGGTAGTATTGATCTCAGTGTCACGTACGAGGACTAATTCAATTTATTTATTTTATGAACCAATAAACTTCGTTCAATTCGTCATTGGCCGTTATTAAAAAAAAAAAAAAAAAAAAAAAAATTAATTAGTACGGTGCTCATAATGATTCGTAAAAAAGTCGACTATTGTGGCCCTTGGGCGAGAAAGCTTCAGCATCAGCATCTACTGATCGTCTCTAGCCACCACATTTCGATAATTGTAGCTCGGGCGACCAGAAGTACTAAAGGTGTTTGAATTAGATGACCACTTACTAGTAAAACGTATCCTCCATTTCTGGCGTTCGCAATCCCCTTACCATCTTATGACGTCAGTCGGCTTGCTTGCTCTCAAGAGTTTATAAGACAAGATTCGGCGAGCAATTGCCACCAGGTGAGAGACCTCGTAAATTCATTCTTTTAATTTTGGGTGCCATTTAAAATTATTTTTACAGACCAAATCATTTGTGTTCATTTGAAGTCAACAAGATAATAGGTGAATGACGCCTCGCATCGGCATTTTGAGCATTGTGGCGAGCAAGTCCAATCAATAGTCAATCAATAAATATTTTAAAAACTTGAATTTCAATGTAATCGTTTTATCTCGTTCTATGCACTGGACATGAATTCAGCTGAGTCCTATATTGAATTAATAATTTTAATTCTGATTCATTCAATGTAAACCTTACTCTTGGTGGTTTTCCTTGTGGATTCATTACCTCTCTTCATATCAGCCGGTCACGGGCTCTTTTTTATGTGGCATTTCTCTTGGGTGTTTTTGCTTTTGGTGTCAGTATGCGATTCCCAGTGATTCCGTAGCTTGTGCTGTGTAGTTGGCCGTCAGAGTCATTGAGAGGCAGGCCTCTGGCATCTTTTTGGGAGGGTTTTTGGAGCTTATTTTTCCTGGCCATCAGGTGAAGCGTTGGGATTCTCGTCTACGGTTTCGTCGAAAGCGTTCAACGTTGGTAGAACCGAAAAGTCCTACGTGTTATAACAACCCCCCCCCCCCCCCCCGCCATCACACCCTGAGCCACAGACACGACGCCGGCCCGCTCCTGCCTTCGATATCTGGCCAAGGGGGTGCCGAGGAGGGGATGGAGGGGCAATAGTCGGACGAGGGGCGACCACGAAGGGCCGGGAGGGCGCATGTTAGGACGAAGAGGGGGAGGGGCTTAGGGTGGGACGATGGAGGGGTAGAGAAGGGCTCAAAAAGGGCAGCCCCCCCCCCCTTCCTCGTCGATGTCTGTCCTCCAAGGATGAGGTGAAGCGGGGTTAGGGTTAGAAAAAGATAGCCGATGCACGCTCCTGTGAGGAAGTGAGACATCATGACGCAGAGGAAGCCAGTACTGTGTAAGGGACAGGGAAGGGTGATTAGGATGGTAGGAAAACGAAGGGGAGAAATCCATTACAATCAAGGGTTTCTGAGATGAGAAGAGGAGGGGGTTTAGGGGCCTTGAAGAAAGTCTGCTCCAACTTCGAGTGAAAATTTTCGTTCCCGAGAAATCTTCCAGAAAATATTTCACATTGTAAGGCAGCCAGGATTTGGTGGATGAGGGTAACCATAGAGTGTCTTCACTCTGATTGAATACAAATAATGAACCCATATCTCACATTCATATTATATTGATGAATAAATTTCGTAGAATACGTCATAATTGTATTTTTGGCTGGAGAAGAAATTGTATAACCCTCGAAGCTTGGTCTAGTGCTTTAATTAAATCTTTACTGGGGACAATCAGCTGTGAATCACTGATTAGCAAGTTCAGAAACCTCCTCAGGCTATGGCTGACTTCATACGTAGAAGCTAATAATTTTGTACAACGTTGGTATGGACAATACCTATGAGTCTTCTATGATACACCCCTACATCTGCTGCTCTATGGTCCATATTCAACGGTATGAACTAGTATCTGACGAATTGCCAATAACCCATCGACTTATTTGTTTGTTGCAGATTGAGATAAACCTGGATCGCCTTCCCTTCATATGCGATCATTTATAACCGAGTCACCATTCCATTGTGACATCTGTGGGAAATATTTTTCTCGAAAGGATCACTTCCGGAACCATGTCATGTGGCACACAGGCGAAACGCCTCATCGGTGCGACTACTGTGCCAAGACGTTCACTCGAAAAGAGCACCTAATGAATCACATACGTCAGCACACGGGTGAAACTCCCCACCAGTGCAATTACTGTTCGAAAACATTCACTCGGAAAGATCATATGGTGTATCACGAGCGGCAGCACACTGGAGAAACCCCGTTCCCTTGTTCTTATTGTCCGAAAGCCTTCACGAGGAAAGACCATCTCGTCAACCACGTCCGACGTCACACAGGCGAGTCTCCCCATAAATGTACTTACTGTCAGAAAAGCTTTACTCGAAAGGAGCATTTGACCAATCACATAAGACAGCATACAGGTGAAAGCCCACACCGTTGTCATTTCTGTACTAAAAGTTTCACAAGGAAAGAGCATCTAACAAATCATATTCGTATCCATACAGGTGAATCTCCGCACAGTTGTGAGTACTGTAACAGGACGTTTACGAGAAAGGAGCATTTGAAACGGCACGTGAGGCAGCATGTGCAAGGCTCCGAGTACAACTGTATAATTTGTACAGCGCCTTTCGCCACTAAAGAACACCTTGTTGAGCACATGCAAACTCATCCTAGGGATCGGCCTTACGTTTGTACCGAGTGCGGGAAATCCTTCCCTCTGAAGGGTAACCTCATGTTTCATGCTAGGTCCCACCAGAAAAACACTCCCGTCGACCGGCCCTTCCGCTGCGACTTGTGTCCCAAAGATTTCATGTGCAAGGGCCATTTGGTCTCCCACAGACGGTCTCACACGAGCGGAAAGTCCTCCAACTATTCCCATTTCGACAAAGCTTTCGTCGAAAAATCCAACGCTTTCATGTTGAAGCAGTTGATGAAGGGGGAGACGAGCGATATGACTGCTCATATTATCCATTCTCCGCCGACTCCACAACCACCGCAACACCAACCATTGACTCACACGGTGTCAGTCGCTACTCAGGTTGGTCTGCCCATCCTGGCTCCTCCAAATCTTCACATGCAGCCACCTCCATCTCTTCTGGCTGCGGTCACGTAATCCTTCCCTATGTACCAGCACCTCTTCCATCCTCCCCCGCCTGAAACCGCCACCGCCTCCACCAACACGACGCCCCCTTCCACGTCCCAAGATCAGTATAATTTGCCAAATCTTCTCTTCTAAATTGAAGTAAAAAGATGCTGACATCTTTTACGCGTTAATTAAATTGGAACAATCGCCATTGGTAATCAGTCTCATGTGCAAGTTCCCACTACTTGAACTGATCGCCTTGATTTCGGACTACTCGACTCCAAATGGCTCGTACGTCCTCTTTGGTAAATCCCTACCTGCACCTCAGAAATGTGTTACTACACCCTGACCTTTGGATCTCTAGACTCCCTGGAAACTTCAAGTTTTCACCTTCGAGGTATTTCGATGAAAATACCCGTGGCTTTTGATCAATCTTCGGAGATAGAGCGAATGGCTCTGGTTAATCAAACTGACGTTTTTCGATGTTGCATTCCTCATACAGGAGAGCCCCTCATCTCAAAAACAATGCTTTTATGCCTTAGAGGTGCAACTGGCTCTGGTGTCTGGATGCTGCCACGCCTGACCTCGACTCCCATAAGATCGGCCACTGGTGTTGTACAACTATAACAAAATTTTTGAAGATCGTTCGTTTCTGTGGCACAGATATGGATTTTGCCTTTTTTTAAACCCCATTAACTCCTGAGTAAGCTGTTCGACAGTTTAGTACCCCTCGTCCCTCGGGTAGTCCATAATCCAGGCTGCGATGGGATCTCGAAACTCCGCTTCATTCATTTTTCGCAAATGTGATATTGCCCTTCCTGCTGATCCGGTACATATAAATTTACTGCCTTTGTGTATATAAGTCGTGGGGTCAATCCCCCCTGCGTAATCAACCCCTCAGGGGGAGGTTGGACTAGTTAATTGGTACGAAATGAGGTTATTCCTTGATAGCCTAAAATCAACGGAAGACTCACAACCGTTAGAACTAGGCAAAAGCTGCACAATTTTTAAGCCATTACCATCTTGGCTCTATCACCTTGAGATGGGATTATCTCTGTTTTGAAACTAACGACACCTTATATCGTAGACTAGTTTGATGTTCGTTTTTATTTGGCTGATGAACAATCTCATTACTTTGTTCACTGAAGAAGGTTATTCAACAGTTTTTCTGTTTAAATTAGTTTCAAACTTTGTGGTTAAGTATTTTTGATTTAAAGAGAAATTTTACGGTACAGTGTGCAAATAACTAATCAAAACGCAACGCCATACCCACGTTGGCCATTCTTTCACATTCGCCATGATTGAAACCCTTGCAAGCGAAACTCCTTTGTTAGCATATGAGTAATGCAATAAATCAATATGATAATCCCGATTGAAGGATTCCTAAATAGTTTTCTTGAATCCATTAAAAAAAAAAAAAAAAAAAAAAAAACCTTTAAAAAGAAGAACTTGCGTGAAAAGAGGAGCTAGATCATTTCAGCAAGTGCAATTCAGAGTTACCCTGCTTTTTATAGAATTTGTCTTCTACAAAATGTGGGAACTTGAGGCAGTAGCCTGATCCCTGATGTGGCTTGCTGGCCACCCTGGAAGACAGTACACTTTTTATAACGCCATATTATATTCAATGCTGAGCGAAGTTGAGCACCAGTTAAAATAAATTGGGATCACAAAGAAAAGAGTAATAATAGAGGAATAAACTAAGAAAAATAATCACATAACTTAGTTGTATAGTTTGAAAAAAAAAGGAAATTAAGATTATAAGAAATTTAGCTAAGCTTAGTGGAAGTAATGTAACCCTTTAAATGTGTCGTAGATTATTTAGTTGAAGGAATTGAAAGATTTTCTTTGAAAATTTGAAGAATTTTGATGAAGACACAAAATATCGTTTGAATTTTAAAGATGTGTATTTTGTACTTGAATGCTATTTTTAAAATTTTCGTTCCATGTTTAATTCCGTATCTGTTCGTAAAACCTTTATTGAACTCGCCTACTGTCGCCCCGATAATGGGAATTTAAATTGGTATTTTTATACAAAATCTGAAAAAGAAAAAAATCATTTCCCCTTGAGCCACAACTTTATTTGTAATTTTCTTTTCAATTTAAATATTTGTTTCTGTATAAAAGTGCTGTTTTAAAAGATTTTCATTTTGTAATTGTACATATATTGGGATATCTTGAAAAATAGTGCTATATTACTCCCATTATATTTAAAACTAACGTAGGAAGCACCTAGAATTTATTTATTTTGTTTTGAGCGCTCTTTCTCTTCTGAATTTATTATGTCCTTTAATTACTTGCATATGGGTTTTGGAGCTTAGATTAAAACGAGAGGTTCAATTTTTTTTGTGTGCTCATTTTCATTTTGTTTGTAGAAATGACAACTATATTGTAAGTTCAGTTGTTAATTCAGATCTTAATGGCTTCTACGTGGAAAATGAAGTATTTTCCAGTAAAACGCAGAACAAGTCTAGACGTAGTAGTTGATAACATTTGAGGTTGTTTCAGTTTCTTTTTCTCTCTCTCTCCTCCCATCAGTTTTATTGGACAAATGAAATTTTATCGTATAACAATTTTTAATATTATGGTGTAAAAGATAGTTGATATTAATTGAAATATATGTTTCTTTTAAAAAATTTTTTTTGTTTTCATTTTACTCACTCCTTGTTTCTTTCATTTCACCTTTCCTCGTCCTCCTTTCCTTTTGTTTGTACAACTTCATTCACTTTTGTTGAATCGAGAAATTAATTAAAATAACTCGACGCCTTGGTTTTTTTCGTTCGGCCTGAAATTCTGATGCCGATAATGGCAGCCTATAGATTCCTCAATGCAGTCTCCTCCAATACTATCAACTACTGAAATTGTTTTTTTAATTACATTGCCTACCAATATTCGTTAAAATTTGATACTTCTCAGATATTGTAATTTTAAAATTTGTTTTGATGATGATGAGTGGTGATTCAATTGGAATTTTGTTGAATTTTCATTCGTTTGGAGATGTACCTAGTATCTCGAGTTTAGAACGATCACTAATACATCGCAAATGCCAATTTTGAATATACACTTACGGCCACAATTGTTATTAGGTAATAAGTAGGTATCTATATAAGTACGTGTATCAATTACTTTGTTCTGTCACGTCCAATGTTGAGAAGAACTCTACACCGGAATCGTAAAACCTACCTATTTCGAATTAAAAAAAGCTCGGTATAAACCAAAATTCGAACTTAGTATGCTAATACAGAAAATCTGCTTCGGAAACTTACTTTTGCACCGCAACCTTCAATGCGCTGTCTTTCGTCAGCGTTTTCACGCTATCAGTCCCCGTTGTTGCATATTGTACACAGTCCAATCATGCTGCTGAAGAAGTTAATCGTTAGAATAAACGTACTTGCGCGATAGTGCAAGCCTCTTGCACTAATCTCATGAATGGCCAGCAGAGCCCACTCAGGTTCAGATGACCACAAAAGTTAAGAGGCGTTTGCAATACTATTGGACCGGTCTTTCTATTCACACTCCGATCTAACATGTGTTGAGGATTCCCCAAGCACTCGCGTACCTAAGCGAGGGAACGGAACTTACTTAAATTAATTCCAACGCAAAGAGAAGAAATGCGATACTCGCGGAATGTTTCCTCGCTCGGACGCATTGAGAAGAGATCCTCTTAGAATCTGTCGAGGGGAATTAAATCAATTCCAACGTTCTGATTACGATCGATTTATTTTGGGTGAGTTGGAGCTATGCAACATGGTTGATTCTAGGAATTTTTTATTGGAATTGGTATAGGTAAACAGTCACTCATACTTGACTTATCGATCGTCTCTGTTAGACATTCAATTCATGCTTGAAGGGCCATGGAAGGCCCCACATCTCCAATTAATAATATCTCACAAATATTTCAACTTTGTTAATGGTTATAATTACGTCCCGAAATTTGCAACCACAGCCGCGTAATCTTACCTTCTCGTAGAAAAACTGTAATTGATAAGTAGATACCAACAATCCTCCATCGAACACGAAATAAAAGTTGCTACAATGTAACACTTATATAACTGTATACCTGCTGACTTACCTTTTCAATTATAATTCATGAAATTAACTGATTGAATCATCACTTTCCAATTCATTCCTATGATTTGAATGAAGTTCTACAAGCTTTTTGTCATGTTACATCCTATTTATGCCATGATCTGATATTTTGTTGCCTGTAATTTTAGCTAAGACTAATGAGACGGGATGGGCATCACCTGCTGTCATGCTCCGTATGCATGAAAGGTTTAGTGACTTAGCATTAGCATCCTGTTTGTAGACAAGAAATAATAGAGAAGTAATTGAATGAAAACTACGGAGAAAAGGGACAAATCGATCGAGCCGCCAAAATGCAAGGTAAATAGTAAGTATTGCAGTTGTGTTAGTCTAATGATATTGTAAGATGTAGTATTATATAATCTACGAGTTATCATTGTGTTGCTTCTCAAGGAGTACTAACTTCGGGAGGGATTTCTCCAAAATAGTTCCTATTAATTTAGTAAGCACAGCAGTGGTGTGAAGAGGATACACTTGAAATTTATTTAAAAAATGAATTTAGTTAGCTTGCAGAGGGGGTTGTTCAGTCATGTTAATTCATTACATCATAATTTTCAGCTGTTTCAGAGCATGAGGGAGTTTCTGTTCAAAATGTTCATAAAACCAGTGTTATTTTGGATTGAAGAGTCATAGCGTAATACTTCTAAAGTACCAATTTTCGATCAAAATTGTGTTTACTATCAAACAGCAGAGGAAGTGACCTAATGGGGTGAGAACTGACTTGAAATTTTTTAATAATCTGTTGATGATTCACCTTATTACACTTCGTTGATCCTTCTACTCAGATGTTGGCGTTACAGAACTTGAAAGATGAGTTAAGAAGCTTCAATTTGATCAAAGTGATTTTGATTCAGATTCTTCAAGGGTGAGGCATCTTGTTTCCGTACCTATAAGAAATTTGTCGGTTCTTAAAATTTCAAGTCTTTAGTAGTAAAGCCTATAAAGTTTTGTCAGGGCAGTCTGGTAATAGCTCAAGCGGAGGGCAATGGAAATGCCTGATGTTTCTTGGCATGATCATCCCCTCTTGGAGTTCGGAGATGCTGAGGAAATACTTTTCTGCTTCCTCTATGATGTGGTCTGGTACGATGGGTCCAATTCCTGGAATGTGCATCCATTTTGGATACTTGTGTTGCTCGTAGACTTCTTCAATCTAATGAAAAACAAAGAAGTACTGTTTTGAGAGAGATTCAAGCTCCAATTTCAGAGAACTGAACAGTTGATACATTGAAAACTCATGAAAAGGCTTTATCCTCATTATTAAAACCTAACCATTCAGCTCAAATATCATTATTATTGTAATGAAGGGTTGGGACCATCTACTTGTATAATTAATGGAAGAGAGAAGGGATGGTCCATTGGTGTAGTGCTACATACAGTAGTTACAAGAACAGTTTAGTCATCTAACAGTACAAGTACGAAACATGACGATCAAACATTCATCCACCACCTCAAACCAATACTGAAATTCTCCAGCTTTCGTTAAGCTTACGGTTTCATCCATAGGAACGGCTACTTGGACATCAACCATGGACATCTTATTTGTCAATTGTTGAGTAGGGGATATTTTGAATCCATTTCTATTGCATGTGTTTTCCATGTACAGCATGACATCCGAAGTCACAGGTGTTGGGAGAAGCATAATCTCACTGTCTTTCTTCACCAGCGACTGAATGTCTATTTCTCTTCTTGCGGATGGTTTCTATTGATGAAATTCCATCGAGTTTTCAAAGCAGACAATTATTCCGTACGTATCTTTAACCTACTGGCTGTACCAATTGATACAAAGAAATCCATTTTAAAAGTTAATTATTCTTCTGACTTTAATCATGTTTACTACCTCAAGCTTCTGTGGAGATGTCACTGTTTGTTCTCTTGATTGAGTAATATCTTCAGAAGCCTGAGGGGTGCCCTCCATGTCCGAAGTATCCTTTCCAGGATCTATCACATTCGTTGTCAAGAGTACATCTTCTTCTGAAGCACACTCTGAAGCAAACACCCAATAAGAAGTCACAAAAATAACAGATTGAAATTGTACATTAACGAAGGTTACCTATTTGAAGAGAGGTACTCTGAATGGCAACACACTTATTTAAGGATGCTAACATTGTTAAGTACGTACTCTTCAAGCTTCTCCTTTCTTTTTTGGACATTTTGTGGTGAGGGGGGTCTCTGTAAACCTGAGTTTCAAAATTGCTAAATTTCATCTTTATACTTTAAATGGAACCTACCCTTCACAACAGCAGCAAATTCCTCTGAAGAAATCTCTTCAAGAGGAGCACTTTCAGCTTCCAAAAGCCCAGTGATGCTGTCAATATGAGGAGCAAAAATGTTGTCTTCTTGATCAGATACTAAAACAATAAAGCTTATAGTAAATACCGAGGCTAAAGAGACTTTAATCCACTGTGGCCAAAACTTTGACAATGTTACCTTCTGGGGGAGCATGGTTAGGGGACAGCTCCTGAAAGAGAAAATTATATTCCATCGTCAAAATGAAAACCATAGGAAAGCAAAGGGTCCGTGATCAATAGGTACTTAAAATTCACGTTACTTACTTGAGTCACTACAATGTTGTCTTGAGTCATTTGAGGCTCAACATCAGTGAAAACTTCAATACCATCCGCAGAAAGAAGTTCTTTTTCAATAATTGGTTCTTCTGAAGTGTTCCCTTCTTCTTGGAGTTTTATGTCTGGCCAAACCATCATGCCGTCATCCGAAAGATGAGTGTCAACTGTTTTCTCGGAATCCCTCTCTTTCAGAGCCTCTGCAAGTGAGGGGATTAATATAAAATCCAAATATAGAGTATAACACCTATTGCAAAGAGGCAGGGGTGTTGCTGGCCACTGACATCAAGAAGCGAGGGTTCTTTGTAGTGGGAAGCATGCTTCACAAAGCAGCCAGCTAACAAAGTTTTTAGTCCCACTTTGAGCTATAAGTAGCGTAATTTCTCACCCGTGTCACTGATGTTCTCCACTAAACAGGCTTATGCAGGCTGCAGTTTACTGACAGTACCAACACACGTACCCACGCCTACACCAACACCTAGTTAGGGCTATTCTTAATGCATTTCTTTAAGATGGTTCAAGAATTGATAAGCACTACATACAAATACTTATGTGCCTAACCATGTATAAAAACCACATAATAATTTTCAATTCATGGACCAAACTACTAGAGTGCAATAATTAATAACTTATCAATCTGGAAAATGAGGACTCCTTGGAGTAAAACAAGATGTAGGTCGTCTTACCATTGTCACCATCAGGTAGAGGAGCTGCTGCATGCAAGCAGACCAAGATACACAGAAATTAGCGTGAAAATTATGGGACTCATAATTTAATACCGCAAAGTACTAAATTTACATTCAATACACCATGCAAAGCATCTTACAACATGATCATTTTTTCTGGTAAAATTGTCTACCTAGTTCAAGGAAACCACACTTTAAAAAGTAGGTACATAATTAAAACTCAATATTTTAAATTATAGTTCCTAGAAATGCAAAAACTCTATAGGCTACCCTACAAGGCAAAACCAAAATAAAGAGAAAGATCGTCATACATGCAATGTACGGGTGCCAACCTGATAGTGTTCCATCATCATCGATTATGTCTATAAATGTACAAAATACAGGTTAAATGATAAGTTTGAAATATAGACAATACAAAACAATAAAGTAGACTTCATGGTTTGTAATCATGGAGACTCAGCATGCAATGACTCACAGGCTAATCCTAGATTCTGAGTAGGCTCAGTGCCAATGAAATTCTGAGCAGTTTCTTGCAAATCTTCGTTTTTACATAGTTTGACCGCCCTTTGAGATTCTTTTTCTTCAGCCTGTTCTTCCTTGCTGATAAGTGTAGCAACCTCATCAGTTGCACTGTTGTCATTTCCTTCCTCAGTACAAGACATTCCAATACTATTGGTGTCATTGACATGATCTTCTTTGTCGTCTCCATCATTATTATCAATGAGAGGGTTCTCAACTACAGTTGGAGGCCGTGTTTCTTCTCCATCTTGACTTTCAGTTGCATCTTGCTTGCTGTCCATAGTTGGGCCTTCAGAATTGTCTAATTCAAGAAGATCTTCTTTATCTTTGATTGAAACTTCTTCGACTGTTCCTGGTACAGTATCAAGCAGGTTGGTGGATAGCCCAGGGTTGAGACTGTCCTCAGCATTGGCTAGATCAGCCATGGGATTGTCAGTTATTTCACCATTGGGCGAACCTGATTCCACCTGGTCTTCAGATATGTCGGGTGTTTCGTGTCTGTCCCCATCTAGCGGTTCTTTTCCCACGTCATTTGTACCAACAGCTGCATCATCAACTGTAGGTTCCACTGATCCAGGTTCCTCGTCTTCAGGATCTTGTTTAGAACTGACTTCACCATCTTCTCCCCCATTGTTCATTTCATCACTTGACTGAGGCAGTTCAACTGGCCTAATTTGAATTTCAACACCTTCTACGAGTTCAGCTTTCAGAATTTCTGAATCAGACAGCTGATCTCCTACTTCACCTTCTACCAAAGCACTACCTCCATCCCTAGTGCTTTCCCCATCTGTATTGTCTTTGTCACTCCCAATAATCTCTTCACCAATCCCTTCATCCTCTCCAGCTGTGTCGGCAGCACTCTCGACTCCATCTTGTTTGGATGCGCTCCCTAGATAGAAATGAGTCAGTGTTATTGTGGCCATTAATTAGCAAACAACTGGCAGAAATTTAGCTGGGTTAGGCAGCAAGACTTTTCCCATTTCCAAGTTAATTTTTTAGGCAAGTAGCTGCATTATTGCCACATTTTTGCTCTCCAAGTCTTCCCACTCCTTTAAAAAGAGGTTAGAAAATATCTTACCTGCTTCACTTGGATCCTTCTCTGATGGTAAGCACAGAAAAAACACAAGGAAAGTCACC
The DNA here is from genome assembly GCA_019603395.1 of Cyrtorhinus lividipennis. Classification (NCBI taxonomy): domain Eukaryota; kingdom Metazoa; phylum Arthropoda; class Insecta; order Hemiptera; family Miridae; genus Cyrtorhinus; species Cyrtorhinus lividipennis. Next base: position 14,786,796 of record CM034003.1, on the reverse strand, counting down.
TTTCATCTAAGATTACCTAAGGTTGGGGTAATTTAAATAATACACCGGGAGGGTAAATAAATACCAATGGCAGTGTCCCAGTCAATGTTGGGCACCTCTGAATTTGCTTCTTCCTCATGAGGAGCCGAAATAGCGTCGCAGGTCGCTTCAGAGTCTGCCTTTTTCATAAGTTCGTACTGTTCTAGATTGTTCACAGGACCGCAGTCAAGCCTTGCTAAATACCTAGAGGTAATATAGAAGGATGACGGACGATTGAACTTTAGAATGCCAACAAGATACGTGAATAATGTGTCAATATTATTGTCTCTTACTTATACATATTGATGAACAGGGAGACAGGTATTGCTGCTCTTCCTCCTTCGGGCTCGTCAGTAAGGAGCTCGCAGATGTGGATCATTGTTCGAGTGAGAGACTAAAATAAATCAATGTTCACTTTTCTAAAATTTCATTATTAACAAATAGTAGGAAATTAAGTCTTCTCCCAGAATTCGCCCGTACTCACTGGTTCTAATGTTCCAACGCAGATGGCAAAGAATTCAAGCCAATGAACTTCATCTTCAAACATCCCTACGTCGAGTAAGTCCTGCAAGGCTTTCAAGTTCAAGCAAACGCCCTTCCACCTTTCAGCCAGGACATCTTTGCTGACAACCTCTGCCATCCCAATCTGAAGATATACGAGTATTTGGTGGAATTAGGTAGCTCAACCTATCACCAACCACGAGCCCATGTCTCTTTCTTGCGAGGTCAGTTAGGCAATTAGGTACAACTGCCAAGAGTTAAAAAGTCACTCGCAAAGAATCGAAACAATAAGGAATGTCTTTACTTAGATGGTTGTCGCATTTGGTTCATAGGCAAAATCCAATAAGCCATCGGTGTTCCTCGAGAGAGGAATCTAGCAAAGACCAAGTTCACGATTGGAACCATTCAGAAGTTGCCTAAAATTTCAGTTTGAATTGGTATAACTGGCTCATGCGATTAGTAAGCCAGTAACGTTCGGGTAGTTCAAGAGAAAGCGGTTTGCAGCAATATTTGCTAATAAGTACAAATCTAATCCTCTCAAATAAAGAACAATTCTTACTTGATTAACGAGAACTTTAAGGAAACCCGGAGTCAGTCCCGAAGGCGAATCAAACGGTGGGTATTCAATCCTGTCCTTAGCAGGAGGGGGTATCCCATCGGCGAGCGCTCGAAAATATGCGGACGACCATGTAAGTAAGTCACTAGGCTGAGTTCTAATGGCGGCTTTGGCGTATTTCTTCAAGATCGACGGCAGGTTCGGGGGGATGAATATTTGTTGGGAACAGTACATCTGCTCCACCAAGTCTGGCATTTTTCCTGTGGAAGAAACAAACAGCTGCTAATAACATTTTAGTTTTAAATAAAATAAAATAATAATAAATAAATTTAAAAAAAAGAAAAAAGGAATTATTAAGAAAAAGTTTGAAAATAGGTAATGCCACCTAACTTTTTTTTTTTAATAATTTTACTTTAAACCAGTTAAGTTTGGCCAGAACAAGTTTGGCAATACTCACAACCCTCTGGTTACGAACCTAATTATACATGTATTATGAAGAACATTAAATTTCCACCTCCATGATATACAGTTGGATATTTCTAATCAGCCTTAGCTGGGACAATGTCCAAAATTGGACATTTTCTTAAAGTTGACCGGCAAGAACTCCTCGGGAACAACTTGTACGGGATTCCTATTTTCCATTAGCGAATGGATTCGGTTTACCATTGAAATTTGTTTGACCTTCCTTTCTTTTTTTCAAGTACAATTTACGTGTTCAGTGTATTTTTTTTCATCTACGTGAAATATTAAAGTCTATACCGTAGGCTTGTAGAATTTCGATACTCTTTCAAACGTTAGGATAAGTGTGAAAACACGAAATGTCGGCGATTCGCGCAGAAATGTTATGCAGACACATAATAGTTTACTTCACTTCGTCATCAATCGTTCGAATTTCACGTTATAAATACGCACTACACTCCTCCGTTTCGTACGACTTGCTGCAAGAATTAAATTACTCTAAATCAAAATCTACTTACTTGTGAGATAGTGGTTGCTGGAATGAATTCCTAAAGCAATAGTTGCTAAGGGTTGATTCTACAAACAAAGGGTTGCCACGAAAAGGTCCTTGTCTTGTGAGATGTTTACCGACCTGTTAGCGATCGATTATTCAATAAGCTTCTCTTCGCTGAATTATAAATTTATTTGAAATTCAGATTCTGATGTGAAGTGGACACGGAGACGTGTCAGCTATTTAACTGGATTTTGGCGGTAGATTTTTGAAATTCGTTGCGACTCATTATTGATCTGGAGGCGGGCGGAGGGCGGCAGTGGTTGGTGAAGGTTGGAATGGAAGGTTACGTGTTTACGCTTAGAATAGTTTTGAAGGTGGATCGCCCGAACACCCTCACGGTGAACAAAACACGGAGGTAACAAGAACATGATTATACTCAAATACCTCACAAAATTTCGATTGATATTATACATTGGGTTCATTCTATGCATTGTCCTTGTCACTACTAATCCGTACACGTACGATATTTGGTACGGCGACTTCCGAGGAGCAAATGTATTGGAAGATAACGCCACGACTCCGGAGTTTGAATTTACGTTGATGGAAGAAGTGAAAATTTCAGAAATATATCCCAACTGCGGCATCCGCTACACTTGTCCTGACGATACATTTCCAGTCCATATTTACACGGGTCAGGACAAAGACGACCAGCCGAAATTGTGCATTCAAGGAAAATATTTAGCCGGAGGCGGTCGTGGGTTGAATTTTGCTGTCATCGAGCCCAGGCGGTTACAACTGGTGATCTTGCAAAATTTCGACCTGTACAGTCAAAATAGTTCTGCGCTAGAAACTATGTTGATGTACGGAATCAACGTCGATGACATAGTGATAGCGTTTACTTTCGACGAGGCTTCGAAGCAGTTGAGCAAAAGAGCGGCAAAATTGCTGTACATGTTGGGCAGTGGGAAGATTCAAGACCTCCAGTACAGGTCGCAATGGTACATGATTACCCAGAAGACAACCAAGGGTGGTTTTACACCGCTGGAAACGCTCACATACGCCAGGAACGACCGCTGGGGTGAAGTGATTGACGAGAGATTATGCGTTCCCCGGAAAATTAAACATTTAAAAATATCACCCGATCCTGTACCCAGAAAGAATCCCGTTCGAGAGAGGCTGTGTAATATGAATGCGGAATTGGCATGTGAAGAGTTCTGTGGGGCGCTGGCGAGGCATGAGCCAATCGCACCGTCGTTGTTGACAAACCGGAGCCTAATTGGTAATGTCGTGTTCTCAACTCCGATTCTCGTCATCGCTAGTAAACAAATTTCAACTCTAGCGATTACTTTAGAGACTTTGGTATATCAACCGGGAATTCATTCAGCTGCGGTTTTCATCCTTTATACCGAAGACCAAGTGGACGTTCCCACTCTTGGTCGAGTGTTCGGTTTTCGTTCGGTGTTGTATAATGAGAGTTACAACTCTAGGCCGAACTACAAATTAAATTTTGGGCTCAAATATATACACGATATGCTGCCGAAGAAGAAGTACGCGATAGTGATAGAAGAAGGTTTAATTCTGGCTCCTGATTATCTTTTTTATTTGGCTCAAATGGCTCCAGTTTTAGAAAAGGACGAGTCAATTTTGGCCGTGTCTGGGTGGAATCCCTACGGCTACAGGCACATGGCCGGTCAATGGTCAGTTGTGTATAGGGTGGAGGATTTTCCAGGGTTGGGCTCCATGATCAGGATGGATGTCTTCATGAAACATGTGTACAACAAAATGGAAATTGCTTGTCCAAACAAAACCTTCATGGGATGTCCTAATGTTTTGAAAAGTGGAGGTCATATCATTATACCGGAAGTATCCCGAGTGATGAAGCGTCCCAGGGATTACCTCAATGCGCCTCACGACGAGGAATACAAATTGTTCGTGTCTCCCCGGGTAACCAATACGTTCATCAACGCTCACGTGGAACGACCACATGACATGATCGAGGATCGCTACTTTCGACTCATAGCCTCCTTGATCGAGTCAAGCATCACGATCCACCTCACCAGTGAGGACCTTCGCCTCTGCGAGGAAAACGCCAACATCGCTATGAAAGTGATGCTCGCCGAGCTCAAACGTAAAGTTTTCGCCGTCTATTACCAAGAGGAGTCGTGCACAAACCATCAGCGACTGAGGGCTTACGCCAAGTGTTTCGATATTTACATTCCTCCGTCTTCCCAGCCCCAGACGCTCTACAAAAAAGTATTTCGCTTCTCCATCGACACCAATTCTGTTCTCCTAATCGAAACGTCGTCGCCATTTGCAAAAAACAGGAAAAATATTTGATGAACCACCTCACTTCAAGTCACAGCTACAGGCAAATCCAACCAGAGAGCTGACAAGTGCGCAGAGGGTTGACCTAGAAGTTGGTCCAGCTCGAAGGGAAGGAAACTGGTGACAGATCAATACCATTTCCAGCATCACTCCAACTTTCGTTAAAAATTACGATAAAACTAATATTCTAGTTTGAATGCCAAAATTAGAAGATACATGAGTGGATTGAAAATTCAGAAGTTTTTCTATCTGTCGGTTCTGAATGAATCTTTATCGTCATGTGAGCCTTCACAAAATAATTCATTAGTGTCAGTAATTTATCGAATGTGGAGTTCAAGTGATGATACTGACGCCTAGCTAATAATCAGCTAGAGTGTGAATCATTCACACTCGGTGCAGACCAATGTCCGGTTAATTTCTTTTGACGTATTTTTTTTTTTTTTACATTTTTTTTTAATTACCTTAAGTTTTATGGTTTATTCTTGATTCATGACATAAAAATAAAATTATTGAATCATTATTTCTACAAACACCACACTGTGAGGTGACATCTGTTCCCCCGACTCGCCATCAGCACAGAAAAAAAGAAAACCTTACGGTAGGCGCCTAAATAGTCAAAATTGAAAATATAACTGTGATGAGACTGTAATGTAACCTCCATAGGGCGTTGATAGTCAAAATCTCCATCAACATTGTCTTCTGATGATTGTTGTCATTATCTTGAGTAAAGTATTTTGAAGTAGGTAATAAGTGTATCGTGAAAATAGCCTAATCCCATACGATGGGGCAAATTGAAAAGAACAGTTCCAATACAACAGGCACCCAATAAACCGCGAAACTAAAACACAAGTGGTATTATGTGTTTCGTGCTTCCTCGGATGCTTGCTACCACTTAAGGCGGGTGTAAAAAGCAGAGATACGTTGCGACCTAGGCGAGTTCAAGGTGGCTTGAAAAATTAGAGGAGTGTGAGAGTAACGTGCACCAGAACACGGGCAATTTACATACTATTCATCCTGGGTTAGACTGGTTGGGAAAGGCTTCCATTCAGTGTACTATAATCCGCCATCTCCATGAACACAAAAAATCTCCACACGGCATGGCTTCAATTAAATTTCTTGAACGCAGCAAAATTAAGATTTAAGTCAGGTGAAGGATGCACGAGCTTCCATTGCTTAGAGACATCACAATTTAGAGCAACTTATTAATCAAAGAGCTTGTTAGAACAAACGCAGAAAAGTAAGGTAGAGGCTGAAACTAATACTAATTAGGTGTTATCCAGATAATTGTGCGATTTAAAAATAATAATTAATAGGGTTGAAAATCTCTTTTTAACTGGAAAAAATCAATCGGCTAGAATGAAGAGCATTTGGGTGTAATTTCCTTCCAGTGTACACTGCATTTTTGTATCAAAATTCGGCAAATCTGCTTCAGTTGTGACTGGTTAGCAAGGTTTTGATTTACTTTCTCGATCAAGTTTCCTACCTTTTGCGGTGAAATATGTCTTTCATCCAAAATCGCGATCGAGTATTCAAAAGTCGATCGCAGGTGATGCAACCCAAAAAGTTGACGACGGGACGAATGAAAGCAGCAAGTTCCTTCAACGACCCACGAGCTTGGAGTATGGACCCACGTGACCGCACAGCGTTCATTTTCGACGTGGTGGGCGAAATGGCCGTGAGTGAACACGCTATCAAAATTTTGAGGAACATTAGATTGTTCTATAAGATAAATCATTCTCAGTAGTCCATAATTCCTAAGACAGAGCCTCAAGTCGAAGGTAGTAGACGAGTAGGCGTCTAGAGTAGGCATTAAACAATATTTCTTTAACTTTGAATACCAATTTAAGAGGCAGGAAAAGTAGGTACCGAAAGTTTTCAACAATTCAATTTTAGGCCAAAAGGTCAAACTTACGGACTAAGATGCCAATTAGTCGAAAGGGATACAGATGGTTACTATTTTTGATGATTCCTTCTTTCAGTCCTCGAGTGGCGGCGAAGATAACACTGCTGAAGTGATTCCAGCAACCAAGATCGGACTAGAAGAAACAGTGGATCTTTTCAAACGGTCGCGTTTAAGAAAAAATGGTTCCTGGTCTGCTGAAAACATTGTAAGACAACAGCGTAATTAAAACAATAAGAACAAATAAATCCGATGTCTTAATGTTTTACAGAAGAAATTCAGTGTTCACTCTTACTAAAAGAAGAAAAACGCGGGAGTTTTTCAAAAACTCACAAACGTGTAAAATAAAGTCTTTCAGACTAGTGCGTGTAAAAAAGCGTCAGGCATGTGCAGCTGTATAGCTGTCGTGAAGTCAATGACTGATGTTTTTTCCTAGGCTTCTCAGCTTCTGAGTGTAGGCATGTGGTTTCTCCTCGAAGGAAAATCGCATCTAGACAAATTAGGGGACCCAGGGCTATATGAATAATGCCTCGGATTGCCTGATTTCAAACAAAAATGAAAACCGGTCAACGTACGGCTGACGTTGGTCTTCCTTGATGATTTTGAAAATACAATTATTTTTAAAAAAATCATAGCATCTTTTTTTAATTTTTGGAAAATTCCATCCATTTTCAATTTTCCTGTAGTAGTTCACCAAAGTTGACTCATCATTGGTGTGGATTTCCTAATGATAGATGGACGATTCTGACCACGATTTAATCAAACTCAACAATAAACTGTTCGAGGCGAAAGAGAAAATTGAAGAGCTCGAAAAAGTGAATGTAAGTTGCCTAAAAATTCCAAGGAGAAGAAAGTGTATTATAAAAACCTTCATCATTGAATGCACTGAATTTTGGTTGCCTTTGTACAGAACAACTTGAAAAACGAAAAGAACAAAACTTCCTCCGAGGTGGACAATTTGAGAATTTTGGTGACTAACATGAAAGAGCACATGGCGTATTTGGATGATTTGAGGATTTCGAGAGAAACTTCATCGTCGGACAATTCAGATAAGGACAGAGCGCTGGAGGATGCAAGAATGGAAATAGAGCATTTATCGAAGGAAATTGAGATTTACTCAGAAATGAGCCAATGCGTGAGTCTGGTACACAGCCAGCGTTCAGTACACATTTATAAATTTTTCATCAGGTGCTTTTTAAATGATATTCAATGAATTTAACATGAGCAACACGTGATTTTGTAGAACACAGAATTGAGACGTGCTCAAAATCAATTGTCAGAAGAGAAGAAAGTCTTGTCAAAAACCGTCCACGATTTATATGCCGAGAAGGAGCGCCTCTTAAAAGATTTGATGAAGAAAGAAGAAGATATGATCACGTTGGAAACGAAAATACGAACTCACGATGAACAAACGGTAGAGAGAATTTGGTTGAGAGATCGTTTGACGGCCAAAGACTTGACGATTCATGAGTTAGAATCAGTCATTCAGAGCCAAACAGAGAATGTGGAGGATTTGAAGGGACAAGTTGTGTCGATGACTGAATGTTTCAAAGAAAAAGAGGTGAGTGGAGATGCGGATCATTGCCAAACATGTACCGTAGGTAGGAAGTTGAAATTGTCACTTCATGAATCATTGATAGTGGTGGTTTGAGCCACCAACCTTGTTAAGGAAAAAGTGGGAAAGAGCAATAGCATAAGGTAATTATCCCCACATTCTAGGGATTCCTGAACCAAGAGATAGTAGACCTCAAGAAGACGCTAAGAGAAAAATGCGACATGATCACCCAACTCGAGACAAAACTTCACGAGACTGAACTCCTCGTCGAGGAACTCGAAGCCCTCAGAGATCAGTTCCGATCAACCAATGTAGCTCTGACCGAAAGTATCGCAACTAACAAGCAAGACGTCGAAAAGGCCATCCAAGAGTCGGCAGATCTATCGCGGGTCATTGAAAAACTGCAATTTGAAAACGAAGCCAAAGACCAAGAAATTCAAAAATTGACTCTGTTCCCTCAAAACCCCGACACAATGTTGTATTTCTCCCACTTGAACAAGATAGTGACATCAGCTGGAGATATAAATCTTTTGAATCGAGGTAAGATTTTTTGCACGTATCAAACGAAAGTTTAATGAGTAGGTTCAACTTGCAGTACAACATAGTTTTGTTTTAGATCAACAGGTGGAATTGATGGACAATATGAAATGGGTAATAGTCAAATTGCGAACGGAAATGTGGGGTGCAAACATCACCCCACTTGAGCTTCAAATTCAGGACAGCTATTGCCAGACAGAGGCTAACACGGAAGACTCTAGTACCCAAAGTGATCAGCCACTGCGCTCTTCGACCGCCCAGACTGCTCTTCCCGATGAGTATATGAACAAGTGAGGGGAGATATACGTGTGACAAGCAGCAGTTATTAGTTTTTAAGGAAGGAGGTTCGACAAGAACTTACATCCTTCCCCTTACAGAGCCTTCAAAATGTTGAATTCCTCCCCAAGTCTCTCAATGCCCTTATAAAGGAATTAAGTCCTAATAATGTAGGGTAATGGTGTTCATAAATTTTAAACAAACTATATCACCCGTATTCTTGTTTGCAAAGGTGCCTCGAGTCAAGGGTAGACATCTCAAAATTGAACTCACGTTTAAGCTTTTTCGAAGAACGACTTGTCGAACAGTCGTATGAATTAGACTCGTTAGAAACCCAACTATTCGACGCCATAGAAGACAACCATTTAAAAGATCTTCAACTGGAAAAAGCTGAAAAAAATCAAAGTTTGTTGGAAGAGACCATCAAGTTCTTGAAATTCGAACTTGACCACACGGATCAACTCCTCATGGAGGCAGTTAATGAAGTGGACAGTCAAACTGAATCTTGTAAAGAGCTGAAAGAGCTCATGGAGTCAACTTTCCAGTCAACCATTAACGAGTACGCCAAATACGCCAAAGTTCTGGAATCATATCTAGAGTTCAAAGACAACGAAATTGCTGAACTGAAGATCTTTAGTGAGAGGGACCACTCAATTTTTGAAGAGACCATGAGGAAATCAAAATGCGAAAATGACGAATTGAGAAACTCCTTAGAAACTCAAGTCACTGCTAATACCGAAATGAATACCGAAATCCTTCATTTAACGGAATCACTTAGAGACAAAATATGTAAAAACCGGGAACTGGGAGACAAACTTGAAAACGCCGAAAGAATGATACGGAAGTTTTTGGAAAAAGCCGGATTGTCAGATTTGAAGGAAGAATGTGCCGGTGATTACGATCACGTAGACAGTCTCTGTTCGCAATTATTAGTCTACAAGAAGGACATTTTGGAGCAATTGCAGAATTACGGTGCTCTGGAGGAAGAAGTTGAGAAATTACGAAGAGCTAAGAAATTTCTGAAAAACGTTGTGGTAAATCACCAACAGGACAAAAAAGCTGTTGTGATGAAAATGAAGAAGATTAACGTCTGCATGAGGAAGTTGGGAAAGCGAGAAAAGAATTACAAGGAACAAGTGACAGTCTTGGAAGGCGTTAATAGTGATTTGAGATCGTCAATGAACGAAATATCGATCAAAAATGAAATATTGAAAGACGAAAGAACGATAATACTCCAAGAAATGTTCAACCTGAAGAATAAGCTAGCGGACCTTGAGACAGTTTTGAGTAAATACAAAGATAAACACATTATGCACGAAGAAATGAAAATGAAAATGGAATTGATGGTTCTGCGTTTAATGAAAAAAGTGACAAAGTACAAGAGCGCTCTGAACGACAGAAAGAATTTGGAAGATAAATTCAAAAATCACGTGAATATGAACGAGCAGTTATACCATGAAATAGATATGTTGAAGAAAGAAAACATGAGCTTGTCGTCGACGATATGTGGTTTTGAACAAAAACTATCCACTCTAATGGAATTGCCGGAAAAGGAAAGCAGTTCTGTTGAGTTGCAAGTGTCTTTGGGCGGGAGTAAAGACGAGGTGCAAGTCAAATCCGTCAAATCGCATTACGAAAACATTATAGCTTCAATGAAACTTGATTACGACTATGCTGCCGACCAGTCGAGGAAGCAATATGTTAGCAATTTAAAAATGTTGAAAGACACCTACGAACGAGACATCAACATTTTGAAAAAGACGCACCAGGAAAGTTTGTCAAAAATGCAATTGATGCACGGAGAAGAGATAGATTATTTGACTAAAAGAGACAGAAGTGACGCATGGGAGAAGGAAAAGGCCTCTGCTGAGATGAAGTTTATTGAGGAGAAGGCCAACTTGAGGAAGGGATACGAGAACAAGCTGGAAGACCAAAAAATTAAATTTGCTGAAGAAAAAAGTGTTTTGACAAAGGAATTGGATTTAGTAAGAGAGGGCATGACGGACCTCTACTATCACGCAAGAGACGAGATTGAAAAAATCAAGTGCAATTTCAAAAGTCAAATCGAGAAGTTGATTGAAGTTCATAGGTCAGTATAGACATCAGTTGACAAAGTAGGTACCTTACTGTCTCGTGGATTCTCTATGCCAATTGAGGAGCTCGTTTACAAAAGTGCACAACTCCGTTGTCGACAAACTTTTCAGGAGGCCCAAAAAACCGCTGCAGCTGTTCCCCTTCCAATTAAAAAATTGCAAAAATCCCCATTAGCTAGCTTTAATGCTTATAAATTAATGGACCTATTCCGAAATAATTTATTTTCTCCCTCAAGCTTGCTATAAACGATTTGGTTTTGGAGATATACAGTTTTGTGAAAAAACAATGGAGATATATAGTTTTGTAAAATGAACAAAAACTTGGAAGCAGGTTTAATGAACAAGAACAGTGAAAACGCGCTTTATTGCAATATAAACGCACGCAATTACAATGTTGGCTGGTAACAATGTTACTAGAAAAAATGTTTCAAGTTTTAAACCCATTTTGGGCTGGCGTAACATAATAGGTATGTCAATCTAAAAAAAATAGAACCTCAAAAAATAGTTACATCATCAAAAAGCAGAAAATTAGGACTTTTTTGACAAAATAGGTACGTGAATAAATTTAAAAAGAGATAAGAGTTGGAAAGGTAACCACGGTACGGGTAAAGGTACGGTTTTCATACCGTATACGATTAAGTTTCGGAAAAAGTTTCACGTTTTTAAACATCATCTCAAAATAAAAACTTAGGTAGGACTCTTTCTTTTAAACACGATTAAATTTATAAAGAAATACGATTAATAAATAAAAATCAAATGTGAATACATGGTGGCTCCTCTTCTAGGCAATCACACTCTTCGTTTTCTTCCGTGCTTGATTCAGCAGCATTATTTCCGAGTACATTGACGTACCAAGCATTCGCACCAAAGTGGGTTTCCAAAAGATGAATGACGTCCCTCTTCTTTTCATCAGTCAGGCCAAAGGACGTACGGATCTCTGGAAGATTTTCGAGTGTCGCTGCGACCTTTTTTCACAATACTTCTGAAATTTTCCGTCGTAGAGTCGAACCGGTAGTTTGCGCAGCACAGAATTTTAGTGGAAACTGTTCCATCCCTAGTCTTAATTTTCTTAATGCTGTCTTGCAGAGACGTTTTGTTTGGCTTATTCCTTTTATCTTCTGGTAGATCTGTCCTGGTCGTGAGAACAGGGTCTAGGTTTCTGTTTTAAACGTACTATGTTCGGATCACAGTCTCCGTATTTTACGATTTTTGAACGCGCACGCTCCACACTCTTCACTGATTTCCGCTTCCTTGAACCCACCGACAAATTCACAACAATATCCATGACTACCGAAGACTAACTAATAATGTAATACTATTACTCGGGCAAACGTAAACAACAGAAAACACAAAACAGCCGTGAGGTTACATGAAGAGTAAACATAAACCGTGACGCGCACATTCCTATGGCGACGCGGAGTGAAGGAAGCACCATCTTTCGGTAGCTTCAAAAGTCACGGTTAATGGTGTGTCAACGTGCTGAGTCTACCATCTAATGGGGATCCGAGCAACTAATTCAAAATATCAAAGGAACCGATGACCACATTATCCTGTTGGAGTTGTTCAGTTTTGAAAAAAAAGAAAACAGCCATTGGTGCTTTTTTAAAGTGGAGTTATTGAGTTTTGAAAATATGAAGAACAAGGAATTCAGTAGTGGATTTATCAACTTTTGTAAAAGAAACGAGAGTTTGAGGCCTCGTTTGAAGGGGAGTTAGAGAGATTTGACTGCCAAAACTGCTACATGATGTGTAAGAGACCCCAAGCTACGAAATAACAGGAAAAAACTGATTTTTGGCCAGGGGTGGAGTTATTAACTTTTGTAAACGAGCTCCTCAATTACTAATATTGCTACAAATTACTACAATTAATGGATTGTAATCAAAATACACCTTCAATATCCATTTTCATCCATATCAGGCCTCCATTCAGGCGATAGGGCCAAAAATTAGTTAGGCACAACCAAACCCAAACAGCAAAATTTCTGCAGAAAAATGAACATAAAAATGCTTTCAAAACTGTAAATATTTCGTGATCAGAATCGAAAGAGAACTCATCAAAAGACGACACGAAAAGAGATTGGATGTTGACATTGAACAAAGGATCAACGACCGAAAACGGCTAAAGTTGGAGAAAGAAGTGCAATGTTCGAGCGAGGTTTCGGACAGTGGAACAGACCCCGAATCGAGTAAGTCCCATTTAACTTGCACTTGACATGTTAGACAATTCAAAGTAGAACGTAGGTAAATTTACTAGGCGTTGAATTTATTTGGAAAAGCCCTCTTCAGAGACTGTCTGTATCAAGGAGTAGGTGTAGTTAGGCAATCCAGAACGACATGGCGGTGTTGAAGGATAGGAATACCTCAGTTTTCTCGAAGTAATCGCGAGCGAAGGAAATTACCCTGAGGGCTAAAACTTAGAGTGAGCAAAACTGTTTCAGGTTTAAACAGAATTGAATCTTCTACGAATACAGAAGTTATATCGACAACTAACGTGGACATTGGGACCTTATTGACCTGCGAGACCAATGTAAGTACAGTATTTGCAGCATCAGCAAAAGCAGCCGCTTAGTCATGACGGAATGATCGACTGGATTTTTCAATAGTTTCCATTCCATGTATTTTTTTTTTAATTTTAATTTTTAATGTTATTATTTTTTTACATTAGGAGGAAACTAAAAACGACACTTTCAGCACGCTGTGCATGTTCCCTGATAAGGTATTCTTGCTGTCAAGAATAACTGAACTCGAAAACTCTCTACAAGCCCAGCAAACAGAATCCGCCCGGAAAAGTACGAAAAACAAACAAAACACGACTAAATAGTATACAGGCTACGATAAATCACAACCTGTTTCATTGAAAAATTCCTGTAGTAAAATTATACGAAAAGAGGATTAAACACGAGCAGATGAAAGCGAGAGAAATTGCTCATATTCTCGATCAAGAATTGAAATATAGCACAGACGTGCATTGCAAGCTGGGACTTCAGTATAACAGAGCGGAGCAGCTGGAATTGGAAAAAGAAACTTTGTCTTCGAGGATCCTCCTCTACGAGCAGCAACTGTCTCTTGTTAAGTTAGTGCAACAATTGCTTGTTTGTCAGTGTATCGGCGTCTCGTTGGAACATGACATTGTCTACAATAATTAACCAAGTTTTGGTCGTAAGAGACTGGTTGATAAAATGAGTATTTAAAGACCACAGCGAGAGAGTGAACAGTAAGAGAAACTGGTTCACAAATGTGATAGCATAATAACAGCAAAGTATCAAAACACGTTTGTGAACACAATGTGATTGCGAACGTCAGCAATAACACCATTTTTAGAGGCAAATAACCGTCACCCGTATTAGGTCACTCAAATTTCAGTACCTATCTAAAATGAATTGTCATTTATACAGGAAAGCAAAGGAAGACGCTGAAAGAAGGCCGGCACCATCCCTTGCGCTTACTTCCGGCATCGATGAAGGGATTATGGAAGCGGAACTCCAACTCGAACAGTCTCTCACTGTGAGAGATCTCCTCAATTCAATAACTAGAGTAAGGTACGATACTAAGGACTATGTCGTTGCTCACTTTATCCGCAGAGACTGAAACAAAAGCTCGATCAAGCTGTCGACCACGAAGCGAGGCTCATGAACGAAGCGGCGATGATGGCATCCACAGACGGAAATATTGCCATTTGTGAAGATGTAGATCGCGTGCCACGAAGAGAAGATAAGGTGACGTATTTTTCGTATTTGTAACAGCCTTCCTAAAAACAGTAGGAAGAGTTTGTACCTGGTTTAGTACCAACTACCAAAACAACAGAATTATCCTGCTTTTTCATAATTTAACGTATTTTCGGAGCAGATTTCACGAAAAGAAACGGGAGATACGGATATGAAGGTAATCGTGATAAAACAGCACAAAATTACCCACGCGTGGACCTCCCAGATCGACGAAATTTTTTAATTTCCCTCAGAAAATCCCCGCCTTGTTCGATTGATGAAACCCCACAAACTGGAAAAATTAATCTAATAAATTTTGAATATGTACTTGAGCACGGAAAATAAAAATTATTTGTACTAGATGCTAGGCTAATTTCTCTGCAATATGCCATTCTTCAGAAGTGGCTTTTCATCAGTGAGTGTGCTGCAGAAGTGAGTGCGGTTTTTTTTTTTTTTTTTTACCGCTGCCGAATGATTTTGTGATTTAGTGACCACTTCAGGGATGAAAAATCCGAAGACAGATCACATCTTGGTTATTAAAACATCGGTGGTAATCCTGTGATTGAAACTTTAAGATGCAACGCGACTGTCACTACGCGACTGTTCCTACTTTTATACCTACAGTTACTTCAATCCCCACAACTTGGGGCATGGAAAGTATTGCAGGGAAACTTGTTTGAAAACGCGTGGGTTCAATATTTTGACAAATTAATCCGCTTCATATTGTAGTGTAAATAAATATGCGCCCGACCTGACACAATCGAATGTATGGTTAACAACGAAACGTTAGGTATACTTTACTCAGAATGTTCAACGAGACTGAGGACCATGCATGGAATAAGTATTAAGTAATCATTAAAAGTAATACTTATTCCATGAGGACCATGGAATAAGAAAGTTTTTGAAGTAAGAAACTTTCTTATTCCATGACTGAGGACATGAAAGAAAGACTTCTTACTTCTTCCCATGGAATAAGTATTTATATTTATACTTATTCCATGACTTCTTCCATGGTGAGGATCATGGAAGGACAAGAGACAAGTAAAAGTAACATGAGGAGAGCGACTACAACTCGATAGGTACAGCAAATGACAGCTAACATAAATTGCTCAATAAAATTTGCGGAATGAATTGAAGATCTAATGTAAATTTGAGTAAAAAGTCAAATGCAAGAAACAAAACTAATGTAAAAGAAGTGGCAATTTCAAACCACGTCCCCATGTATTTGCATTGACCAAAGAAAATGATGATTGACATTTTTTTTGATTATCTTCCAAATAATAACCTTGTCTTCATGCCTGAGGTCGATTCCTCCGATTATCCGTCGAAACGGATTGTACTTGGTGATTTTGAACAATATTATAGAAAGTGGACCTACTATGATGTACCTAATGCAATATAACGTAACTAGTTGGAAGAGTCCTACAATAATTTTTAGAAAGGCAGATAAGCTATAAAAAATGTGAAGATAAATATACTCGTATCGTTTTTCCACGTAAATTGTGGTCTGAACTCTAGCATCCTTGTTTGTGGCATCCCCCAAGGGTTGCAGCGCTGCCTAACGGACGTTTTCGGAAGGACCAGCCGTAGAGTGTGGTGGGGGATTGTCTAATCAGCGCCGCGCCAGTGTGCGTGCGCCCGTCTGTCCGTCACCGTGTCAGTAGCTGTATACACGGAATTCCTCTTGCTACGGTTATTGGGTTCTCGTTTTTTGTCGGATGTTTGGAGCTGACGAATCTCGGTCGTACTACAACTGTCCGGATTTTGAGTTTTGGGCGTCAATACTTGGACGCTCGATTGGTGTTTTGTCGATTTAAAGTGTCAAAAATCTGTGCGTAAGTGATTGGATTTACACCGGAGAACGACAGCGCCTCGTCGCATCTTCCTCGAAATGTAGCGTGAGGTGAGTACTGTTTTACGCCAAATGAAAATCACCTCTCTCCCAGCCATATCGATGAGCAAATCTTCACCATAAGCAACAATCATTCGGCTTCATCAACAAAAGTAAAAAGAAAATTCAAGGAATAACCAACTAAAAGCCGCTTGGACACTTCTCCTCCTGTGCCTCGAGCCTGATTTTGGAAGTGGTTGGCCTGTTGCCAGTGGCCGTTCATTTATCAATGTTGCAATGTGTCTTCTCCCAATCTAGATAATTTGGTAGTTGGTAAAAAGGTTTGAAGTTCTGTGAAGTGTGCGAACCTCTGCTGCTAACAATTGCTACCAGCTACACTCAGGCCTAAACGGCCGACATGACACCTGTTGCTCAATATAACAATATCCAGAGGTAGCCTCCGCTCATGAATTCCGTTCCTCTAATCAGCAGTTTTAAATGAATGTTCTTCTGGAGGTCTTGGGAGGGTGGAGCCAAATCAGAGTTTTAAATTAAGTATAATTATTTTAAATTAAGTATTAAGTAGTATTAAATTAAGGAAAATAACTCTAGAAGGTACAAAAGTTCGTGGAGCCTGGTTTTTTAAGATATTTTGGGTTTCTCACGACTGTAGAGCTCACTCGGACTGCTGAGAGGCTTCTCATCTAACTCAAATCTGTTCTCGTATATATGATAAAGCGCTGATAGTACACAGAACGGTACGTATCAGAGAGACCAACTGGGTTATTGAACTGGTACAGTAGCAGAAGACGACGGGTAAACATCCTGGGTGAGCTCGACAGTGCCGTGGGAGCCCAAAAGTACTCAGGATTTCAGGATATTATACCAAGAAAAGGTCTTGGGCTTAAATGAATGAATGAAGTATCTTCCTGGCAGATGGTAACAGATATGAGTGACGCCTTTATAACGTGAATGTAAAACAAATATGCAGCAAAAATTGAGACTCGCACTTCACCCCATTAGAGTATTCTACTTGGTCAGAAAACTTCGGTAATAAAGATGCTTTGACCACACTTAGTTGGAAGAAGAATTGTGTGAAGCTATGAAAAATAAAGTCAGCACACTATTGTATTGATGCTAGAAATGATAACGGATATCTCGAGATTCGTCATTATGAAAAAGCATGTTATTGGTACACTTTTAATTCAGAATATGAAGAGCAGCTACTAGTATTTTTTTGTATAACTGATAGAATTTTTGTAGGAATGATTGAATTATATATGATTAAGGTGTTGCGTCAGGCATCACGCAAAAAGTGCCTATCTAAAAAACTTGTTTAATTTAATGATCTGGAATAAAACGTTTTTTAAGGGATTTGAATTATATAACTAGAAGATGTCTAAAGCTCTCATGTAGTGCCAGAGATTTTTAGAAAATCTCAGCACTGTTAGCAGCAGATGACTTGTCGTTTCTTTCATCTTATACTCATCCATGGTGGTCCGCGAATCAAATGTGAAGATCCCAAACAGCCGGTAGTTTCGTTGACAAGTTGATATTGAAAGAGAAATAACTCGCGGCTTTTCGCAGGAGAAAACGGCTTCAACGAGATATGGCAGCTCGTCTCGAGCCCCTCGTTTGTGTAAGCAGATTTAATCTTCAAATTATTGGGCGGCTTCTCTTTGATGCGGCTCAAAAGGAGGTCAACGCCGCTCTCGCTCCCAGTCGGTCAGAGGGAACAGAAATGGCCTGTGAGCTTGGAGGAAATAAAAACTAGGCATCTCCTTTCAAGGCTCCAGAGCCTACGAACCAGGTGGGGAATAAAGAGCCTTAAGAGTTTTATGGTTAAAAATTAAATTAATTTATATTGTAAATTAAACGTATAACGGGTAGCCTGGGTCGCAGCAAAGCGAATTCTTCGATATGTCAGCGGAACCAAGAATCTCTGCCTAACCTTCCGAAGTCACGAAGACCTCACCATCACCGCATATGCAGATGCTGATTGGGCCTCAGACAAAAACGATAGGAAAAGCGTCAGCGGCATGGCTGTATTCTTCCGCGGAAACTTGGTTGCGTGGACGTAGAAAAAAGCAATCCACCGTTTCACTCTCTACTGCCGAAAGCGAATACACTGCCGCAGCCCTCACAGCGTGTGAACTCTTGAATCTCCGCAACATCGCCAAAGACCTGGATAGCGACTTCCCCAATTCCCTTTTGTTGGTTGACAATCAAAGCGCCCTATCTATGATCAAAAATTTTGAGAACTCTAAGCGTGCCAAACATATCGAAATTAAATTGCACTTTATTCGAGATGTAGTTCATCGTAAATTAATTTCAACTGATTATGTTCCATCCAGCGACAACATCGCTGACACGTTCACGAAATCTTTACCAAAGCCAAACTTTGCGAAATTTTGTAAACTCATGGACTTGACATAAATATTTTTTTTTGAAAGTGATCGACAATTTGCTTGTAAAAACTTGTGATAGCAATGCTTTTTTTGTTCTGTTGAAACCATCTCTTGCCTTAAAGTAATTCTATTGCTGTTTCAATTCAATATCAACCACGTGATATACGG
The DNA here is from genome assembly GCA_019603395.1 of Cyrtorhinus lividipennis. Taxonomy (NCBI): domain Eukaryota; kingdom Metazoa; phylum Arthropoda; class Insecta; order Hemiptera; family Miridae; genus Cyrtorhinus; species Cyrtorhinus lividipennis. The sequence continues at coordinate 14,767,973 of CM034003.1, read as the reverse complement.
TTGTGAAAAACGTTTAAAGTTTTTAACATGGAACCATGTTTTAGCCATGACCTAACTACCAAAAACCGTTCGCCGAGAAGGTGACGCGGGAAGGGAACGCCAGAAGGGTGACGCGGGAGTGTCACACGGCCCTCTGGGCCTCGCCAGGGGACCGTACCTACTTCCTTGTAAGGTAGTAGTGAGTCATCAGAAAATACCTACCTACTCCTATGAAATTCTGCGAGATCCGGAGTCCTCATTTACAGTTAGTTAGTTAGTTAGTTAGTCTTACTGCGGTCGTCCACCCGCGATGTTGTGTCCTGGACCCGAGTGCCCCCCCACAACGTCTTCAGGTATATGTCCTCTTCATTCTGTGAATACATCTGCGTCTGGAAGGAAGAAAACTGCTGCCGAACGTCAAAAAGAGTGTAGAGCACGTAAAACTGATGCCAACGAACCAGTTTCCAACAAAAATGGTGAGTCTAAACCTGTCAAAACAGCTGCTGAACGTCAAAAGGAATATAAATTACGTAAAGCCGCCGAAAAGTCGGTTTCTAATGGGAATGGTGAGTCGAAACCAGCCAAAACTGCAGCTGAACGTAAAAAGGAATGGAAATTACGTAAAGCAGCCGAAAAATCCGTTTCCAACAAAAATGGTGAGTCTAAACCTGTCAAAACTGCAGCTGACCGTCAAAAGGAATATAAATTACGTAAAGCGCCCGAAAAGTCGGTTTCCAACGAAAGCAGTGATTCTTCACCTGTCAAAACTGCTGCTGAACGAATGAAAGAAAACCGATTACGTAAAAAACTCGAAAAATTGGCTTTGAAAAGGCCTCACGAAGGTGAGGAAAATGACGATGTACCCAACAAGTTATTGAAAACGATTTACGCGTTAGCCAACTACGAATTTGACCAACGTTTTACACAAAACCAAATAGGGCATATTTGCGATGTGTGTGACCGGATTTGGTTCAAACGAGATTTGAGCAAAGTTGGCCCCACGCGTTACGACATATTACGAGCCGAATTTCCCGACGAAGATGTTACGAGCTTTGTGGTACTTGCAAGCAATCGATTTACCAATACAAAAGAATACCGAACTTATCACGAAGTAATGGCTTCGCATACCCCGACTTTCCGGACGATTTGCCGGCACTGGATTGTATAGCCGAACGTTTGATTTCTCCGAGGCTTCCCTTTATGCAAATTAGGCGTCTCAGATACGAGCACGGCAGTAAAAGCATTATTGGTCAAGTCGTGAACGTACCTGTCGACGTAAATAATATGGTTTCGCAACTACCTCGTCACCTGGATGACGATTATGCGTTCAACGTTCACATCCAGCGGATGTTAATTCACAAATCCTCTTACTTGAAGGGGCACGTCAAGAAGTCGACAATTAAACAGTGGTTGGCATATTTATTGAAAACGCCTTTGTACAGATTATACAAAGTTACAGTCGACGAGTCTTTCTTCAATGACTCCTATGTACGCGAAAAAGGCGCGATCGAATTATTAACGATGACAATGCAGCAGTAGAGTCTTGGTTATCTTATTATGGTTATATTATAAACATGGGTCCATGTTTATCGGATTTTAGCCGTAGGCTCTAAGCGGAAAGCAGACGGGGGTCCAGGGGGCTTGCCCCCTGGCGAGGCTCAGAGGGCCGAGTTTTTTTTTTAAAATTGTTCCTATCTTGAAGTGTAAACTTGAAAGATGTAACCTGTGTAATACTATTCTGTAAAAATTGCTCTTGTAAAGAAATTGTACTTCTTGCAGACTTTAGCTTCTGAAATTGACTGTGTAAATTCCATAGAATAATTTTGTTATTTGTGGGAGTAGCAAAAGTGGGGGGGATATTAGAATGGTCAGCATCCTTTTGCTCTCTGAAGACTGGGTAGGTAGGGATATATCCCTCACCCCCTCTCTTTCCCGAATAAACAGTTCCATGTGAGATGACAATGTGAGCGGATGGCAGTGCCTCCAAATCTTTATTTCTCCCTCACTAATCCGCTTTAACTAATTGCAAAGCTAATATCGATACATCAAGAATTCATGCTTGATGTCCGTTAAGACAGGCTCAGGGGTCACGAGAATGAACGGGTAGTCCAGCAACTGAACTCCATGAACTTATTATGTAGGATTAGGAATCAGGTATAAATTCTGAGCTGTTCTAGTGCGCCAAACCTCTCAACATAACTAAAACTGTGAAAACTGAAACTAACATGTCGCGTTAGATCATCAATGAAAAATTACGTCCAAGTTAGCTATTTTACTTGATGCTACTTGTATTTCTAAAAGAAACTCACGTCTCAATGAAAGCAGTCGATCAAAGCATACCTTTGGTCTCCTGTTTTCTGGTTTTCAGCAAAATTACTCGTACCAACAACAGCAGTTATGAAATGCGTTGTCATGGATACGTAAATTCAAGGAAAATAAATTCGATACTCAAAACTTTTCAAAACGACTGGACGAAATAACGTGACTCGGACCTAATTTTATGTCTAACCTCAAAATTCCAAGCCAACTTGTCACAAACTTGAGCGTCGAAATTTTCAACATTGCGTTCACAATTCGAGAAGAAGTGAGTTCCTTCCTAGAAATCCCAACTATAGAGTCTGTTTCTATTGGTCCTAATTCATTTTTGGCCCAATCCCCATGTACCAAACAATGGCAGCATTTGTGTAAAAAGATGTATCTCTTTACCAGGGGGTACCATTTCCTATTAAATTCTGGATGCTGAAACGGTTGATAAAGTTGGGATTGACAAAATTGGAGCAACCTATTGCAACAGAATAAGGAAACAATTTCCTTTAAAATCAAGAAATATTTACTTGAAAATATTAAACCATTATGAGTGGATTCATTATTTTTTTTCATGGAACAGTTAGTAATATGTTGACGGTCATTGTTTCTTGGGCCCAGGTTACAACGTGATCAAGGCGTTTGGATGCAATTCTCTGACTGGTCTCAACTAAAGCTGGCCACCTGATCAGAGGGCGCATCAAACATCATCCTGGTCATTGCTAGCAATTGATTGAAATACTCAAGCAACCAAGAATCAATTCAGAACAATTGGTAGTTCAAGTAGGGTAAGATTTACTTGTCGTGAAACAAACCGGCAATCTCAAAATTTGAGATTGCAACATTTAATGTTGCTTTGATGCCAAAAGTATACAAGATAGTCGCAACTGCTCACCAGAACGAACACCACTACTCGGTCTAATTGCAACAAAAATGCTTCAAATGTTGAGCAGTGTGTGTCAAAGAGTCGACCAGGGAAACGCCACGCGAAAATTTGAAAACGAGAGATAAGAATTTTTCAAAGACGGCGAAATTCCAACATGGAGCGGGCCACAACCAACCACGGCAACGTAGTGAGAGCCACACCTGATCAACTTGACGGCAAACGGTTAAAAAATGAACCAACAGATAACCCTCAAGTCGAAACCTCTCCCAGACCGGCCAAGAATGTAGAGGAATCGCTCAACTCGCCTCATGGAAGAAAAAGGACTGAATATAATTCGAGTGAGTGAACCTACCTTTTCAAAGGGCGATTGTTTGCTTGCCCGCCAATAAAGCTGGGTTCACAGGGACGCGGTTTTTCCTTTGGTCCATTGGGCGGCAAACGCGTTTGGCCATCTGATTGGCTCCACGGGTCTATCACAGCTGCCGCAGGTGAACTTATGAAGCGGTCTGTATACATCAAATCATTTTAATATTTGCCGCAATCACGCATGCGCAGTGGGTCTCGGTGCAGCTCTTCCAGCTGTTTTTGTCGTCTCATGTTATCTCATTTTTGTTATCTCCGATTTGCCACCAATCAGCTCCACGAACGCGCTTGTCGCACCGCATCCAAGGCGAACGCATTCAGCCATCTGATTGGCTCCACTGGTCTATCGCAGCTGCCGCAGGTAACTTTTGAAGCAGTCTGTATACATCAAATCATTTTGATACTTGCCGCTTATGCTGGGTTCGCATGGACGCAGTTTCCCCGTTAGCGGCAACTGCGGTAGAATGGTTGGGGAATTAAGTTTTGAGTTTGAGTGTTCACATGGATGCGGTGCAGCAAGCGCGTTTGTGGAGCTGATTGGTGGCAAATTGGAAATAACAAAAATGAGATGACAAAATCGGCGGGGAGAGCTGCACCAAGACCCACTGCGCATGCGTGACTGCGGCAAATATCAAAATGATTTGATGTATACAGACCGCTTCATAAGTTCACCTGCGGCAGCTGTGATAGACCCGTGGAGCCAATCAGATGGCCAAACGCGTTTACCGACCAATGGACCAAAGGAAGAACCGCCTCCATGTGAACCCAGCTTTACAGCACAATGTATACCTAAGTTGAAGTGATTATTGTAGGCATGATGAATCAGGAATTAGTGCCGTTCTGATGTTGAAGCCCGTTTCAGGGATGTTTCTGAAAAGAGCACAGTTTTTTTCTACTTCTGATCAGTATATAAGGTGTGTGTGCTAGTCGTATTGTATGATGAAATCAAAGATTTTAAAAAAATGAACTAGCTACTATTTAATTTGTCTGCAAGATTATAATTTTTGTGTTTCCTTTCACACGGTGCCCAGTTCTAACGTCAGATGACACTGACGTCGGCGTTGAGTCCTCCACATTGAAAGTCTCATGGCCTCGGAACTCTCGACGACGAAAAAGGTATCCGAGGGGGTTTTCGCGTCGTGACGAAAATCGGTTTCCGTCGGGGGCGACCACCTTCATCGGGAAGAAGTTCGCAATTCCCGACGTGCCCTATGACGTCACCGAAGCTCTTTCGATGCACGTCATCGACGCCGGATTCTGTTTTATTCACTACGGGTAACGCGAAGCTGGAAAAAGACCTCTTAAATTTTGACTCTCCAGACTATTGTGCAAGCCCATACATAGCATGTTCAAGCATAAAACTATTTTTTTCTGTGTGAATTTTCTTATTTATAATACATGATTCTTTTTTATCGTTCAATTTTGAAACTATTCTAGCACTTTTCGCTCGATATAAGGTTGCAATTGGATTCAAGTTCTACATTAGTAGTAGACAATAGTGGTGATGAAGTACCTAAATGTGAATCACTCCGGTCAAAACATGAATGCTTAGCCACGGGAAGGGCGTTGAAACACATTCATGCGCCTACACGGTTGCCGTAGGGAGGGAGGGGGGCTTTTTATTCAAACGACGACCTCATTAGGCGTGTACAAAGCGCGGTCGGAATCTAGATGGGGCACGAGGAGCGGCGGGTCATCGAGTCTCTGAAATGTAAATTTCGAAATCGTCTTTTTGTTTCCCTTTTCGAGACAACAGCCGATTCAACCTCCGCAAATGCAACAACTTGCGGGTTTTAACGAGGTAAACTCAAATACTGCTGAATACAGAAGAAATATGAACAATTGACAATGTGAAATTGACCCATATGAAATACCCTTGCAATCGCAAAAAAAAAAAAGTGAATTCACACGGGTTGGTTATTCTTCGAATCAGGCGCATGGAGACTAATTTAAACCTCAGACCAGGCGCACGGAGATTCAATTCTTCAACATGAGAAAAATGGGGGAAACAGTAGGTGTGGCGGGTCCCGGACCTATTTCAATCGATTCAGGGTCCAATATGTAGTGGAAAATGATACCCCACACGCCTAGATTGCCAAAAATCTCAAAAATCCATTTTTCATATTACACATTTTGGCCCCTACCCCGGGGGGCGAATCGGAGAGATTGACTTTTTGCATAAAAACATAGGTTGATAATTCAAGGAATAACCAACCAAAAATCTGAAAACTTGTTCTTCAAGGTTGATGTTTGGAGCCAAAGGTGTATTTTTATGACTGATTTTATAGATTTCGGGGACCTGGCCGTATTGTTAATTTATGGCCAAATCGTTTTTTATCGGGGTCTGTACATGAGATTTTTTTTAAAATCATATTGGAGGCTTTGGTAGCGTTCAGACACGTTCTTCCAACGCATCAGATTTGTTACTTCAGATAGCTTCATCAATTTTTTATACCGCGTCGAATGCTCGCTCATACACACTCGTGCGTTCTGGGCTTTGTAGACCCCGAGCTTTCGCCGTGGTCCCGGTTGGTCTTGTAGGTAGTCTTATCTCCTGCGTCCTCGAGCCTCTCCCCTCCACCCGGCCAATGTGCATAACGAGGGGAAAAAGTAATGGGCTCCTAAGGGAAAGGTGTGTTGGTGACCCGACGAACCTCCCGCAGGCAACAGACGGCTTCTCTGCTACAGACCTGAAGGAATTTCGATGTTATTCACCCAGCGAATGCAATCTCCCCAAAAATTATTTGGTCGTCCATCTAAATTTAGTCACTCCTAGTCAGTTGATTGGTTTTCCTTGCCTGACCGAAGTAAAACCATCTTCGAATTACCTACTTCACTTTGGTTTAGGAAACATTGCCTATCAAATGCTATTTCCAATCATACCTTCCAATATTTCGTTTACGCTCATAGTAAAGTATTACAAGTTACAACGTAAAAGCGTTGCAATTTTTTTTTTAACGTAGACTCGTAGACACGTACACTTTTCACTTGAAAAAAAGTAGCCTAAGCAATAACACATAATATAATATAATATATTATATTAGCTGTGGAAAAGAATCTTTAAATTGACCATATATTTCTGATCTATCAAAAATCGGCAAGAACCATAATGCCGAACAAGAAATTATACCTTATTAATTCGCTGGGAAAATTGTTTTGGAGAGTTCAAGGTGTCAGAAATGTATCAATCACCCCAAGGTGAAAATTAAAACCAGAAACAGTTGTGCGTTCGTTACATTTCAAGAGCTTGAAAAATTAACTTTTTTTCAGAAATTAACCGAGTGTGAACAAATGGAAACCAGAAACAGTTATGAGTTCGTCACTAGCCTAAAGGTAAATTTCCACTGAGCGAACATTCGCTGCGAACAGGGTCTTCAAACGTTTGCAAACACGATGCGCGTGCTGTGGAAACACTCCTCCGCGCCAAACGTTGTTAGCGAACGGCGTTCGTTCGTGCGCGGGGTTGATCCGTCGGCTGTCGGTTTTCCTGCGAATCATCAAAGGGATTCGCGTTCGCTGCGCGTACAATGGAAACAGGCGCCCTGCGCACGTCCCCGGTTTCCAACGAACTTCGTCACGATGGCTCAGTACCCTGTGTTTTGTCCGTCTGAGTGCCGGGTTTTCCTTATTATAATAACATTTTGTGACAAGTATGGAGTGGGACAATGAAATGTCCCTTCGCTTGGTGTCATTGTATGAGGGGAACCCCCTACTGTGGCAACCCGATCACAAGTTTTATTTCAATAAATTAAAAAAAAAGGAAAACCGAAGAGTTATTGCCAGCCGTGTCGTCGCTAGAATGCTGTCACGAAAGGTGGTATCAAGCCTCGACACTTTTGCTTCAATTCGGTTGAAATTTTCAAACAGTCGAGTTTCATCCGCCCGCAAATCGCTGAGCAGTTTTTCGTGATTTCTCGCCCTCAGAAATGACGACACCCACATCCTGTGTCTCCGACGCTTCTTCTTTTCAAGCTCCGATAGAATCAAAATCGAAGCTGCACTTATTGCAACCTTTGATAAAGCGGGCGCCATGATCGCTCTAAACATACGGATCAGCGGCGATTGCTCGAGAACAACTGTTCTGTTGGCCGAGCGCGGGCAGTGGAAACAGCACCCTTCTCTTCGCGTTCGCGAACGTTTTGCGCGCAAGCACCTGCGCGCGAACAACCGCAAACGTTCGCAAACGATGTTTGCTCAGTGGAAATTTACCTTAAGAAGCCTTCTTTTAAGGCGGCTAGATGTCACGGAAGCATCTCAAAGAGATCACATTTCCTGTGCTCTGACAATAACAACCCCGTTCTTTCATGAACCACGTTGTCATGCGTTAGATCAGAGAAAGGAGACGAGTGAATTCAAAATTATTTAGGTTAAATTCTTCATTAGTAGACAGGCGTGCCAGCTGATTTTGCTCTGCCCATCCAACCAGACGGCATTGCATGTTTCAACACAGTTCATTTGGCAATCTCAAGCAATGCTTTACATGGCGTCCAGCTCTAACTGCATTCCATGTTCCAGTGAGTCATTCAAGAAGCTGACATTAAATTCATTTGTTCCAGGAAGAGGATAGAGCGGACCGCCATGATACATTATGAGCAGACATGGACCGTACCCGACAGTACAACATCATTCGAGGTAAGATTCTAATGATGCAAATTTTTCCTTAAGGGATCCTTGTATGAATCGAATGAAAATGTGAAACTACGTCATCAGGCTGTCAAAACCTGTCACAAGCTGGCAACTTTCTCACCGTTGCTGTAAGAACAGCAGTATGAGCTGATGTCTGTTCGGTACAGTTTAACGATACTGACGAAATACTCCCGGGACACAATCGGATCACGAATGGAAAACAATGAACTGATGGAAGAAAAAGAAGCTGGAGGTAACTTGGCGATGTCTCTCTCACCCAAGAAGCGAAAGCGATGGCGTGAGTCGAGCTGGAGTAGAGAAGACATGAGACATCATTTTTCTCATAACTGGGGATATTAACGTTACTGGTGCATCTAAAGCCAATCAAAAAATATGTATATCAACATATTCAACTCTTTCGTCGTTCTAAATGTAATCAACGAACAGCGATGGTTGCTTAAATATTTCTCTCGTGCTTTACAGAAATCCGTGGGGCGGCGGGAATTCAGAGTCCTTGTCCAGCTCTGCCAGCAGCCAAACCTACCATGCGATCCCTCCAAATCATTACGTCCAGGTCAGTTCATCTACCAGCTAAAGTAAATCTGAATCATATGCTGAGCTGAGCTCTTCACACTACTTACAATCGATTTTCGTCTTTTGGTAGATGGATCCTTGTTGGGAGAACGAAGGACAGTTTCTGGCCGCGAGAGAGCGCTGTCCCCAGGAGGTGCCGCCACACGTGGCGACCGCGGTGACACCCACTGGAGTTTACCTGTTACCCAAAGCTCTACCTCCTCGTCCTCAGCACTTTACTCCTGTTACCGAAAGTGAGTATCAAATCACGAAGTGGTAAACAGATAACTACGGTAAAATTTAAGAAGAAGAAGAAGAAAATATGCTTTTATTTTCACCAATGACAGTTGTTATCTTTAACTATAATACATGTAATAATCATGGTCTCAGAGACCGTCTGATGAGTTCACCGTCCGCAACATTTAGAAAATAATAAAAGTAAAAAAAATAAACGCCTCAACAACAAAACAACTGAGTGGCAGGCAGACATGATATAAAATATAACAGTCGCAAACAAATGAGTGGTGGCGTTCTACAGTAAAATTTACTGTGGTATTAAAAATTTATTTGTATTTAATACAAGATTCTTGATAACCAATTTTGTATATTTTTTTTTAGAGGAAATGGGAGGGCTACTGTCTCCCTCGCCCAGTATTTCCACAATAGTGAAACAATAGAAAACAATGGGGTTTGGGTATGGCGAAAGAGTAAACAGTTAATGTGAAGTGTCCGGGACTTTTCCAGTCCAGCCCATATTGGCCCATACCACCTCCGGTAGACGCCATTCGGCCCGGGACCCATCTCATTGGATTCAATGGATGTTTGGTGGAAAATCATAACCCACATGCCTAGTTCCCTAAAAGTTCCGAAAATTGAGTAGGTATCAAGAAACACATTTTTTCATACCCTCCCCAAATTTGGTCCGATCTTGCGTCAAGGACGGATTTTCTATCGGACGACTTTATGATGTATGCGTGCAATTTATATGACAAAAACAATATTGCAGGTACGGGAAGAAGATCACGTCCTCTGTCTTCAGGTGCTGGCACTCCCGTCTCCGGCGGTTACGGTGTCTCCGAGACGGCAGTTCTACCATGCGGCGGCCATTGCGTCGCTTTAGAAACATTTTGTCATCATCTTCTACAGGTACAGAACATAAAGATACCTTATGGTGTGCGAATAGGGTTGTTTTGGCCATCTCGTAAGGCCCTGATTTGATGTCATGTTCAGGTGCTCTTCGTAGCCGGCATCCTCACCGGTATCTGCCTCGTCATCGCGGGCTCCGCGTTGAAATCCGGACGCGGCCGTCGCGGCCCGGACCTAAGCGTTTTGACGTACATAGGCGTCCTCGTCAGCCTCGTGTCCGGCCTCCTGCTTGCGATACAGTGCTGTTCCCAGCCGCGGTCCCGGCCAAGGAGGACGAGATCCGTTCGTGTACGGGAGGAGATCCCGCTTCAACCCATGCAGCAGCTCGTGACGATGCAGGTGGATCGTGACGATCCTTCGCTTCATCCGCACAGTCAGCACGATTTCAAGTAAGAGCCCTCATTTGAGCGAAAACTCTCATCAATACATGATGGATGAATGGAATTTCAAGCACTGAGCTTGGGCTCCAAGGGCTTTACATAATGTACATTCAACCAAGGTGTAGAATCTTGAAAATTCGGCTTTACTAGAAATTCATTTGATTGATCAATCAAAGGGCAACGATTATTGTATCATTTGTTGACGGCTCATCCTGGTTTTAGGTTCAACCCACTAAATCTGCATTTCAAATGGACACATGATTATTTTTATGTGTTTCGATACCCTCAGCTGAATCGATCGATGACTCGGATGGTGACCAACGCAAATCGAGCGTACTCCGTGATCAACGGGGGGAGGGGGGATACTGAGAACTCTACTGGCGATGAGAACCGGTTCTTCCTTTATAACGAGGTGATGATGGATACGAGGAGCCCACAGGGGCCTCACGTACGGGGGGTATTTCAAGGTCTTCCCCCCTCACAACTCTTCCTGACCGCCTACTTTTTTCCCTATTTCATCCGATCGTAGGTATAACCAACAAGGTCCATCTTATTTCGTTTCCCGCCTTTGTTTTGTCATATTTTATACTTACAGAGAGCCGATTCAGAACATAAACGTGGATGGAAAAAATATAACCTATGTACAATTAAAAACGAACAATTAACAGTTAATAAAGGGCGAACCGGATTGGTATGCGTCTGCTGAAGTTTATTTGGGAAGTAATTGCTGTTTGATTAATCTTCATCGTGCTTTGGTAGAGGTACTAAAGCCAGCTAATGAAGCCATCAAGGAGATTCTAAAAACAAAACTCGGCCCTCTGGGCCTCGCCAGGGGGCAAGCCCCCTGGACCCCCGTCTGCTTTCCGCTTAGAGCCTACGGCTAAAATCCGATAAACATGGACCCATGTTTTAGCCGTCTGCAATCGGAATGTCTATTACGAATGTCTATACGAGGTGACTGATGACTCACTACTACCTTACAAGGAAGTAGGTACGGTATTTTCTGATGACTCACTACTACCTTATAAGGAAGTAGGTACGGTATTTTCTGATGACTCACTACTACCTTACAAGGAAGTAGGTACGGTATTTTCTTCTTGTCTTATAAAACCCCGTGTGACAGGAGCGTCTGGGGGGAGTACCGAGCCGAGCGGCTTCGGCCATTTCCGGCCCTCCTCGGCTCAATATCACACACCATCGCAATTCATCCCCTTTGGCGCTCGTTTCAAAAAAGCGTGCTCCCTCGTTCAACGTCAACAATTCTCTCTTTATCGGGGATTTTGGTAGAATAGGAACTTACTACCTACTAGCCTAAAAAAATTATTAGGAAAATGTGTTTCAGCAAACAAGCTAAAATTGGCTCACACAAATTTTGAACATATCTGTAACTCACCCAAAACACGTTTCCAGCAGTTCACATTAGTTTAAAAAAGATATGTAAGATATGTAACTATAAGGTCATTTGTAAAATTTGTATTATTGTTTATATCTGTAGTTTCACCTATTTTCAGGCTCTACCCTTATAAGGCCCAAGACTGGTATCATGATGGAAGTCTTTTTGTAATGCAGGGCACTGGCTTAGATTTTTTAGTATCTCTTTCAATTCCAGTTTTCCAACTGAAAAAATCAGCGTGGTTGTCAAAATGCAATTCCTTGTTGGATAAACGTACGCCATGAGCGCCAGATATGTGCTCAATGAGATCACCACGACAGGTCACTACGGAACTACACATATTACAATTCAATGAAACAGAAGTGTGCTGTTTCTGGCATCCTCGACTGCTTTGCTGGTGACGATCCAGATTAAACTGTTTGTCGGTGACATGGTTGCAGTTCTTGCACTTAGGCATCACAGGAACGGAATAATAACGAATAACTAAATTAAATGGAATAGTAAACACGGAATAGTTAACGAATAAACTAAAACACTAGAAGCGAACGAGAATGAACGGAATAACGAACAACGAAATAATTACGAATAAACTAAAACATGGAACTAGTAAATGGAATAGTAAACACGGAATAGTAAACAAATAAACTAAAACACTCGAAGCGAACGTGAATGGTGACGTTGTGAAGAAACTATAAATTCGTTCATCTATGTTGTGAAGATTCAAGATAAGGGAGAGTTGATACAGAGAGGTTGGGCCGAGGAGGGCCGGAAATGGCCGAGGTCGCTCGGCTCGGTACTCCCCCCAGACGCTCCTCCGTGTGACACTCCCGCGTCACCCTTCCGGCGTTCCCTTCCCGCGTCACCTTCTCGGCGAACGGTTTTTGGTAGTTAGGTCATGGCTAAAACATGAGTCCATGTTAAAACATTACATTTAACATGAAAACAATTAGCAAAGCCTGGGGCTCTTGTGTCTCGTATTCATTGTGCCCGCCATCGGTAACGTCTTCAATTTGTGAGAAAGTCTATTGGAATGTTTTAGTAGCAGATATTTTAGTTTTTTGCGTTTCGGGAAACATTTCATTTTATCAAGAAGACACCCTGTTTGTTTCAAATTGTAGTGTATTCGTAGATAGCTAGTTCATGAGACCATCCAGAATGTTGTAAAAATACTGTATTACGAAACGATAGAACAATACCAATGTCCTCTTGTTCAAGTTCCTTGTAAGAAAATTAATTAGATCATATGAAGTGCAATCATATGATACAGTACACAAATATTGACCCAGATCTTCTGCATTGAAAACATTGTCGATTGTTTTTAAACTTAGATACGATAGGCGTCAATACTTTGGTTTTCGTCTCTATTGGGCGTATTCTGTTACAATAATAACTTCAGTGAAATAGTTCGTTCTCTTAGGTTTGTTCATGGAGGTTTACGTGGAACTAGGAAAAGATTAAATTTGACTTGGAAATGCTGTAGTTTCGGTCCAGGATCCGTCACATGTGCTGATGTGCTACCTTCAAGCCGGATCCAATGACCCGGACTAGTCTCCCCCACATTTCGCACTGATCGACACAAGCCTCTCAAATTTCACTCTTTCTTTTTTCTTCCGACAAAACGCTTGACGAATGCACTGGCGGCACGGGCGCCCTATAATTACCAACTCCTCGTACCGCGTGTGGGCCGCGAGCCGGTTCTTACCTGTCGATGGCGCAGAGGCATTCGCGGCTCGTTTGTCGGATAAATTCGCGATGAGAGGACTCGCCTATTTTCTCCAGCCACCTGATTATTGGTTTAAGCTCCGACTAATCGTTTTCGAACGTCGTCAAATTGAAGACAAATCAACCTACGTCAAGTACTAGACGATCAGCATAGCAAAATGTGAAATTCTTCGGCATTATTCATTAATATTCATTGATTATTGTTATTAACTAATTCATTATTTCTGTAATTAAACACGGTCCGCGCGGATTAAAGAGCTCATAAAAACGCTGCAAATTCTTACACACGGGTTGATTGTTCTTCGGACCAGGCGCATGGAGACTCATTTCATAAACATGGGGAAAATGGGGGAAAGAGTGGGTGTGGCGGGTTCCCATCCCATTCTAATCGATTTAGGGTCCAAAATTTAGTGGAAAATGATACCCCACACGCCTAGGTGACAGAGATCTTGAAAACAGACATTCGAAATGGGTAGATAAGTACCCATTTTGACCCATACCCTCATTCAGAGAGCGTCAATCGTTCCGGGACCCATTTCATTGGATTCAGCGTCCGAAATTTAGTGGGAAATGGTACCCCGCACGCCTAGCTACCAGAAATGTCGAAAACGCATTTAAAATGGGTAATAGATACCCATTTGGACCCATAACCTCTTCCAGTGGGTGCCAATCGCTCTGGGACCCTTTTCATTGGATTCAGCGTCCAGAAATTACTGGAAAATGGTACCCCACACACCTAGATTGCTAAAAATCTCAAAAATCCATTTTTGGTTGGTTATTCCTTGAATAATCAACCTATGTTTTCATGATAATGGTCAACCTCTCCGATTCGGCTCAAAATTTTTTTCTGGACGTTTCATGATGTCCTGATCAAAAAAGGTCAATGTCCGTCCGCCGTACGCCGTCCGCCGTCCATTGTCCACGCCGTTTTTGGTAGTAGAAAATTTTCTAAAAATCTGAAATTTGGGTCAGGGGTCTGTTCCCAGCCGAGATGGGTCCTCGAAACTTTTCAGCCCGATCGGACCAAATTTGGAGGGGGTAGGGGTTTTTTGAAAAATGGATTTTCGAGATTTTGGGTGATTTAGGCGAGTGGGGTGTCATTTTCCACTAAATTTTGGACGCTGAATCCAATAAAATTGGTCCCAGAACAATTGGCACCCACTTGAAGAAGTAATGGGTCAAATTGGGTATTTATTACCCATTTTGGATATGTGTTTTCGGGATTTCTGGTACCTAGGCGAGTAGGGTGTCATTTTCCACTAAATTTTGGACGCTGAATCCAATAAAATGGGTCCCAGAACAATTGGCACCCACTGGAAGAAGTTATGGGTCAAATTGGGTATTTTTTACCCAATTTGATTATGTGTTTTCGGGATTTCTGCTACCTAGGCGTGTGGGGTATCATTTTCCACTAAATTTTGGACGCTGAATTCAATGATGTGTGTCCCAGAACGATTGGCACCCACCGGAAGAAGTTATGGGTCAAAATGGGTATGTATCCACCCATTTTGTATTTGTCAGGATTTCTGGTGCCTAGGCGTGTGGGGTATCATATTCCACTAAATTTTGGGCGCTGAATCGATTGGAATGGGTCTGGGACCCGCGACACCCACTGTTTCCCCCATTCGAGGAATAACCAACCCGTGTGTAAGAATTTGCAGATTTTTCGTATTGCACATTTCGGCCCCTACCCTACCCGAATTTGGCCCGATCGGGTTGCAAAGGTTTCGAAGACCAACTAGAGCCATGAATGGACCCTTGACCAAAATTCAGATTTTTAGAATAACTCCTATTACCAAAGTCGGCATGGACGGCGGTCGGACATTTGCTAATTTTGATCTAGACACCATGAAACGTCCAGAAAATTTGTTTGGGGCGAATCGGAGATTGACTTTTTATTAAAACAAAGGTTGATGATTCAAGGAATAACCAACCAATCACTAGTTGGGTATTTACGAAACTCCAATTAGACCCTGCAGTTTCGCTATTGCTACAACCTTGAACATGTATTTTAACTGGACTGAAAAAATAATAAAATGCCGCTAACCGTGCCTTCCTGTTGCATTTTGTTCCATGATAATTATTTCGTCAAGCACTAGAGAAAACCTCATTTTTTGCCGTTTGTGTCCTCCGTTAACTTTTTTTTCCTCAACTATTGAGTTTTCTCATTTCTACACTCTCCAATTCATTCAGTTACAGAAATGAAGGTGGCATACCTTGGTGGAGGCGAGACTTGGACCCTGTCGTTTGAGTAGAAATCCTCCCAGCTGCATTCCTTCAGGCTCACATGGGCCCTGCTGACGTTGCTCTCGGACTGTCATGTGTTAAGTGTTCGGAGAGCAAAACTGGAGCAAATAATAAGTGCCAATATTTGCTGATAACTTAAAATGTACCTAATGTAACTTGTAAGTGCCTTACTTTGGGAGCTGCTGCGCAATAATTTGAATTTTTTGAAATCAGCATTCATCGCAATTTCAAATGGGCGTTTTTCTATTATACCATTAGTTGCGACATAATTTTATATTCTTAATGTACATATTTTAATAATGAATTTAAAATTACAAAATATTGGATTGTTGATTATGTTTTTAGTCACCCGAAACCCCCTAGAGTTATGCTTCCATGCCATCAGATATCATTACTACTGGTAAACTAAGTCAGCGTAGAAGGCAGGAAAGTAATGAATATAAGCAAATCTAGTCCAACTGGGATAGTTCGGGAGATACAATTATAATTAATATCCAGGTACATAACTACCTGCGATACCTAAAAATGGGATGATAATGTGAGCATTCTATTTGGAAAAATAATAAATCTTCAACTTTTGAGAACAGGAACTAGAGGTGCTCCCTATATTCATTATCCTCATGACAGTAGAAAAATTGAACCAGTGAACTGGCGGTAGAGTAGCGAGTCACAGGTAAAAAAATTGTCGATGATATGAGATAAGAACGAATTAGAAAGCGAATCCTTTGCTGAATGTTAAGGCAGTAGTTGAAACAGTACATGGCCGCAAAATGTTAGTATGCTAACAGTAGTTATCAATTTAATTTTTATTGGTTCATTTCATTGGCTGAAATTTCTTGATTTTCAGCATTGATACTCATCAAGGCTGATGTTTCTGCTGCGTAACGCTGCATGATGATAAATTAAGCCACTACAGCTGAGACCCCCAAGTCTAGAGTGGAAAATGAATGCCATGAATAGCATGAATTCTTCCTTATTACCTAGGTATATAACGACTGGATCTACGCTCTATTTGGTTATACTATTTTCACCGAACTTTTGATTGATTCATTCTTTATCAGGGATTGAAGAGAGTAGATCTCAAAAGAATGGATGTGATTGTTATACTCTAAGCCGAATCAACTAACGAGTCATACTCGTATATTGACTATGAAAGACTGATCAATCAAGAAATTGTTTTGTATAAAATAAGTACATCCCGAATCTGGGGAATATGGGGTTTTTAATAATAGTTTTCCGAATAAATTAGGCATGTAAGGATTTCCACATAGTATCAAAGGATTTTAGTTTCAAGCATACCCTTCGTTATTTCTTCGACTTCCACTAAATGTTTTTCCAAAACTTGATTACTCAGCGATTTTTAGGAATGAAAAATAAAAGTTGTTATCTAAAGTTACAACGCTGGATGCAAACAAGGGGAAGTAATGTGTACTCGCGCGGTGGGGATCATCCTTAGCATACAGAAGGTATACCTACATACGACTTTCGAGCGATAGATACTTTTGGTTGGTTATTCCTTGAATAATCAACCTATGTTTTCATGCAAAAGGTCAACCTCTCCGAATCGGCTCAAAAATTTTTTCTGGGCGTTTTAAGGTGTCTAGATCAAAAAACCAAAATGTCCGTCCGCCGTTTTTGGTAGTAGGAAATTTTCTAAAAATCTGAAATTTAGGTCAAGCGTCTGTACCCGGCCTAGGACGGTCCTCAAAACTTTTCAGCCCGATCGGACCGAATTTGGGCAGGGTAGGGGTCAAAATGTGTTTTTGAAAAATGGATTTTCCAGATTTTGGGCGATCTAGGCGAGTGGGGGAATCATTTTCCACTAAATTTTGGATGCTGAATCCAATGAAATGGGTCCCAGAACGATTGGTACCCACTGGAAGAGGTTATGAATAGTCGCATTTTGAATAATAGGCATTTTGAATATGTGTTTTCGGGATTTCTGGTACCTAGGCGTGTGGGGTATCATTTTCCACTATTTCACTACATTCTCCCGCCGCCTTCAGTGAGACAGAGTAATAGGTGCGAGTACGTGATGATATAATAGGAGATTGTTGTTAGTTAGGTCATGTATTTCGTTGAAATAATTAGCAAATAAACCAAACTGTTTTTCAAATGTTTCATTTCGGTAAGTTTCTAGGATTTTGTGAACCTTTTGAATTATCCGTTGTTGAACACCCCGATTCGTATCAATTATTTCTGAATACAGCGATAATGTGAACTACTGTAGAGCTCCTGATCAATTTGAAAAAGTTGGCTCTTCAATTTTCTCTTTTATTCTGCCTACTCTCAGCCTAAAAGTCAGTGTAGAGCTCTCATTTACATAGAAAGTTGAGTCACAGAAATCCCACAACCGATAAGCAGCGCGATCACACAATACATGGTAACTGCAGAAACATCAATACGTTGATGGCAGCTGCGATTGTTTCGTTGTTTGAGATCCCTGTGATATTAATTTAATCCTACGAAGTGTGTTTAAAGTAGTTTTTGAGCGAGTTACGGTTGAGGCGGACGGATTTTCAACTCCATTCCATAAAAAGTAAAATTTATAAACGTTATTTCATATTAAAATATGAACAAAAGTATTAAAACTGAATTAGTTTAGAGTTCGTGGAAGATTAATTTTTTAAAATCCAACTTTAGAGTAAGGGAGCGATTTATAAAAAAATGCTGTTATGTAGTACATTTCCCCACGAGTCAATGATTAGATAGGTAAATTTCCGTTTTAAGCGAGAATTATTTCTCGAAAGGATTTTATGTTTGCTGTTTGCGCTCTCTGTAGACTTCGAACCAAGCGATTCAAGAACATCAGAACTTTTCTTATCAGTCTCCAACAGCCTTCGCTGGGATGAGTTGCAAACAATACCGCCAATCGCTAGCAACGGACTTGTTGTGGCAACAGAACGTCTATCGCTCCAAGTTGTGTATCGACACTCGGCAGAAAGGAGATATAAAAAGGAACACTACAACTTTTGATGAACATTGGGTCCTGACATTGCCGAACTAGTAATTCATGGTCAGTTTTGAAAATGGAAAACTACTCGGTCATCGGGAGGATCGGCGAAGGCGCACATGGCAGCGTTCTTCTTGGAAAGAGGAAGTCCGACGGGAAGGAAGTGGCTCTCAAGAAGATTCTAGTTAAAAAACTTGACGACGGGATCCCGACCGCAATTATTCGAGAGATCAAGACCATGCAAGTGTTGAACAGCCCTTACGTGAGTTAACTTGGTCTTCTAGATCTAGACGAATGCAGTATCAAAGGACTTAGTGAGATGAAAAAGATTCACAAAAACTTTGTTTTCTTCACTGCTAGGTGATGAGGCTGTTGGACCACTTTCCCAAAGGTGCGGGTTTTGTCCTCGTGTTGGACTACATGCCCTCTGGCCTGTGGGAGATGATCCACGATGTCGACTCGTCCCTGACTGAGTCCCTTATCAAGAGCTACATGAAGATGCTTCTCAAAGGGCTCGACCATATGCACAAAAACGGAATCATGCACAGAGTTCGTTGGAAAATTTTAAACACATGATTTCTGGCAGACGATGAACGAGTACTGAACATTCCTTTTATCAAATTTTTCTACTAATTTTGTAAATTCTGTTGCAGGATTTGAAACCAGCCAATCTGCTCATTGGAGCCGACGGCATTCTCCGGATAGGAGACTATGGCCAAGCTCGCACCATGTGGAAAGACAAATATGACCAGAGGCCATACACTCAGCAAGTGGCCACGAGGTGGTACAGAGCACCGGAACTACTATATGGAGCACGTTTCTACACCGAGGCAATTGACTTGTGGGCAGTCGGTTGTATATTTGCTGAAATGTTTTTGAAAGCGCCACTTTTCAAGGTGAGTGCATTAATAGGACCTACTTCAATACGAACGCTCTGGGAAGCATCACTCTAGTCACTTTGGTACCTACTTTAGGGTGATACGGACATTGATCAATTGGCGCTGGTCATCCAAAGCTTAGGAACTCCCACGGAAGATAACTGGCCGGGTCACACGGAACTTCCAGACTTCAACAAAATCACCTTCGCTCCGTCAAAACCTCGCCCTTGGAACATACTATTGCCCGAAACGCCAGACTCCGCTCGCAACCTGATCAAGGAGTTCGCCAAATATGACAGCAGTCGAAGGATTACATCCTATAAGGTTAGTAGAGGCAGTAGTGGGATTTGCCAACTCTTACAGGACCGCAAATATCATCGAATTAAACTTATTAGGTATATTTTGAGCCAACAAAAATGAACATAATATGAAATCTATTGGTCGTTACAGCTTCATCCCGTTCATATGTCCAATTGCTAGCTGACAAAATAATGATACATGCAACTAATTCTTCCACCATGGTAAATTATTCCTTAGATTGAGGGGGAAAACTGTGTGAACTGTCATTCCAATGGCAGGTAGGCGCCCATTTTGACCCATATCCATCGCAATGGATTCAGCGTCTGATGTCAAAGTGAGAAATATCCCCGCTTGCCGAAGTTTAAAAAAAATACAGAATTTGGGCCGAAAAGTATTGAGAACCAACGAGTGGTCCATAGCCAACATTTCAAATTTTTAGGAAAATGTTCTGACCATTCAAGGAGTAATAAACCCAAATGAATCAGTTAGGTAAATTGTTGAACTCATGTTACAGGCATTGAAACACAACTACTTCTCCTCATCACCGGACGAAATACCCGAAAGAGACCTTCCTCGTCCTCACCACGATCACAGAGCCAAACTCAAAACCAAAGAACATGAAGAACTCACCAATACGCACGTATTTCAAGGTCTACATTTCCTTCTAGACTCAGTGACGTGATATGAATGTGAATCTAATACTCTTTGTAAACAAAAATATTCTTCCTTTTAAAAGGGAAATTATTCTGTACTTAATAAATTTGAATAAAATTGTTAATTTATGTTGATCGATAATTGTTACCTGATTAGGGACCAATAGTTTCTGGTAATGAAAGATGTCAACGCTGTTTATAAACGCCAAGTTTATTGGTTAATCAAAAAATTGAAGAAAATAAAATCGAAAATGATAAGTTGAACTTTGCAAGATGTTTACAGCTTCAACTTGGTACGTCTCCAGTGTCTCCTCTTGGCATTATACCTGTAACAAGAAACGATTACTTGAGAAATTTTAATGAATACAGTTAGTGGCCAATTGCACTAGCAATACCCAAGTCGACTGAAGTCGCCTTTAGGATAGGTTCGTGAGGTGAACACACGTCATCATAATGAGGGTAAGATGGGATTTGCACATGAAATCATCTGACGAATTATTAGCAACAATGAACGTTTTGCCGTAAAGTGTAACTGCCAGCCACTCCAGAATGGGATTCAACGACGAAGATCCAAGGGAGTGATTAGCTATGATACTCCGGAGTACTCGGGCAAAACATTGTGTGACCTCTTGAGATCTCAAGAAGTCATTGAAGTACCTATGTTTCAACTATAATAATGGTGCTTTGACATACAACGTAGGAACTTTAAGAATTAGCGGAGTTGGAGGATTATTCAGGGATTTTCCTCGTATGTACCGAACGGCCCATCTCGAACCAAAGTGAGAACATGTAGCAAAGGACATCTGATGCGAAAAGCCAATTTTTGAGATAAATCCATCTAATAACAGGATTCGCCATCACTTAGTCGATCTACTTTAATTCCAAGTTATCTACGGTGCTGAATAAATCATAACTAACCTGATGGTATTGCCTGTCCTCATTCGGATCCATTGAGGGATAGGCCTGTTTTGCTTCAGCTTTTAGCAAGCTTCTGCTTGATCTTGAAAGTCTTGTGAGCCGACTGTAGATACAGAAAATACAATTTAACAAATGTATATTATGCAATTTAGAAACGTACGTAGTAATAAGCGGATGAATATAGATAATAATTCAACGTACCATGCTGTGGATCGGGTTCACAAAACGAAATGAACGCACCGACAGCCGATGATAGGATGAAATAGAGACAACAACAGCTACGGGCACAACAAACGCTTGCATTTCGCAATGTGACCAACAAAACAAATTCGATTTCCCAACTCTGGCCGGTACTTGTTAATGAAGTACTTGTTGATGAAATTACTCCATGTTCCCATACATTCATTTATTGTTTCATACATCATAGGGACACTTGTAAGTAGAAGAAAAAGTAGTAGAAGACTACCTAGGGATTGGAACCCCCATCATATATTCACAGCAACAGCAACATCGGTACAGTATCCTTATCCTTATCATACATGTGCTTTTGCTTTGGCATTGCGCATCGCAAGTGTTCATGTTGAGCTTAAGCCCAAAATATTAATTTTCAGAAAATCAAGCAATTTAATTTTCTGTTGTAAAAAGTAAAGAATGTTTTACGTGATCGGTATCGGACTCGGAGATGCAAAAGATATCACCGTCAAAGGTTTGGAAATAGTTAAAGAGGCGTCAAGGGTCTACCTAGAATCCTACACGTCGATATTGACCGTCGGAAAACACGCCTTGGTATGTTCTGAATCTGAATGTTTCTGCGAGATAGTGAATACATCCGGGTTTTAGTCGCTTGAAATTCTCAGAGTTGGCCGCGTATCCCCGGCACCTTCGAATATCCGAGTATCCTTATATTAATTTGTGGTGATTGTAACGTGGGAGGAGTAGAAGATGGCTACACAATAAAAGTTTTGAATAAAATCAAGCGGAATTTCCGATCTGTACGTCAGCACAACTATTGAACAGTTCATTTCCTCTAAGAAGTTTGGGAGTATGAGTGAAGGATTTCCAAACAAGTGCCAGATTTTCTTTCGAATCATTTGGGAATCACTATCCCTCAACCTCCATGACCCCTACCTTCGAAAAATGAATGATTAATGATAAAAATACAGTACCAATAATATTCAATTGACAGGCAAACTGAAACATGGGCGTGAATACATCTATATGAGTGTCTCACACTAAGTGAGATTTGGTATGAGGTAAAAGAGTGTAGTATTCTTTGCATTATCAACCTTATAGGGTAATCATGTCAGAGGTCAAACCTCCAATTGGCCCCAAAATTTTACAGTATACCCTCCATGATGTCTATACCAAAAACGCTGCAAATTCTTACACAGGGGTTGGTTATTCGTCAGACCAGGCGCATGGAAACTTATTTAAAACGTAGGTAATTTAGAAGGCTATAATAATTGTATTAAATTGAATTGAATGGTACGAATAAAAAGCTCGGACAGTAAAAAGAATTGTAGGCAACTGCTCAAAATTGGTTGCTAAGTTTAACAGCTGGTTATAAACAACAGGATATGACGATGTGTTTTGTTTGTCTATTCGGCTGAAGTCACCCACATGGGTAATAAATACCCAATTTGACCCATTACTTCTTCCAGTGGGTGCCAATTGTTCTGGGACCCATTTTATTGGATTCAGCGTCCAAAATTTAGTGGAAAATGACACCCCACTCGCCTAAATCACCCAAAATCTCGAAAATCCATTTTTCAAAAAACACATTTTGACCCCTACCCCCTCCAAATTTGGTCCGATCGGGCTGAAAAGTTTCGAGGACCCATCTCGGCTGGGAACAGACCCCTGACCCAAATTTCAGATTTTTAGAACATTTTCTACTACCAAAAACGGCGTGGACAATGGACGGCGTACGGCGGACGGCGGACGGACATTGACCTTTTTTGATCAGGACATCATGAAACGTCCAGAAAAAAATTTTGAGCCGAATCGGAGAGGTTGACCATTATCATGAAAACATAGGTTGATTATTCAAGGAATAACCAACCAAAAAATCTGCAAATTCTTACACACGGGTTGGTTATTCCTCGAATGGGGGAAACAGTGGGTGTGGCGGGTCTCAGACCCATTCCAATCGATTCAGAGTCCAAAATTTAGTGGAATATGATACCCCACACGCCCAAGTACCAGAAATCCTGACACATACAAAATGGGTGGATACATACCCATTTTGACCCATAACTTCTTCAGGTGGGTGCCAATCGTTCTGGGACACACATCATTGAATTCAGCGTCCTAAATTTAGTGGAAAATGATACCCCACACGCCTAGGTAGCAGAAATCCCGAAAACACATAATCAAATCGGGTAATAAATACCGAATTTGACCCATAACTTCTTCCAGTGGGTGCCAATTGTTCTGGGCCGATTTTATTGGATTCAGCGTCTAAAATTTAGTGGAAAATGACACCCTACTCGCCTAGGTAGCAGAAATCCCGAAAACACATATTCAAAATGGGTGTATCTATGGGGCACTACGACACTAATTTACTAATATAATATTGAGAAAACGTAGGTAATTTAGAAGGCTATAATAATTGTATTAAATTGAATTGAAAGGTATGAATAAAAAGCTCAGACAGTAAAAAGAATTGTAGGCAACTGCTCAAAATTGGTTGCTAAGTTTAACAGCTGGTTATAAACAACAGGATATAGAATAATATGACGATGTGTTTTGCTTGTCTATTCGGCTGAAGTCACCCACATGGGTAATAAATACCCAATTTGACCCATTACTTCTTCCAGTGGGTGCCAATTGTTCTGGGACCCATTTTATTGGATTCAGCGTCCAAAATTTAGTGGAAAATGACACCCCACTCGCCTAAATCACCCAAAATCTCGAAAATCCATTTTTCAAAAAACACATTTTGACCCCTACCCCCTCCAAATTTGGTCCGATCGGGCTGAAAAGTTTCGAGGACCCATCTCGGCTGGGAACAGACCCCTGACCCAAATTTCAGATTTTTAGAACATTTTCTACTACCAAAAACGGCGTGGACAATGGACGGCGTACGGCGGACGGCGGACGGACATTGACCTTTTTTGATCAGGACATCATGAAACGTCCAGAAAAAAATTTTGAGCCGAATCGGAGAGGTTGACCATTATCATGAAAACATAGGTTGATTATTCAAGGAATAACCAACCAAAAAATCTGCAAATTCTTACACACGGGTTGGTTATTCCTCGAATGGGGGAAACAGTGGGTGTGGCGGGTCTCAGACCCATTCCAATCGATTCAGAGTCCAAAATTTAGTGGAATATGATACCCCACACGCCCAAGTACCAGAAATCCTGACACATACAAAATGGGTGGATACATACCCATTTTGACCCATAACTTCTTCAGGTGGGTGCCAATCGTTCTGGGACACACATCATTGAATTCAGCGTCCTAAATTTAGTGGAAAATGATACCCCACACGCCTAGGTAGCAGAAATCCCGAAAACACATAATCAAATCGGGTAATAAATACCGAATTTGACCCATAACTTCTTCCAGTGGGTGCCAATTGTTCTGGGCCGATTTTATTGGATTCAGCGTCTAAAATTTAGTGGAAAATGACACCCTACTCGCCTAGGTAGCAGAAATCCCGAAAACACATATTCAAAATGGGTGTATCTATGGGGCACTACGACACTAATTTACTAATATAATATTGAGAAAACGTAGGTAATTTAGAAGGCTATAATAATTGTATTAAATTGAATTGAAAGGTATGAATAAAAAGCTCAGACAGTAAAAAGAATTGTAGGCAACTGCTCAAAATTGGTTGCTAAGTTTAACAGCTGGTTATAAACAACAGGATATAGAATAATATGACGATGTGTTTTGCTTGTCTATTCGGCTGAAGTCACCCACATGGGTAATAAATACCCAATTTGACCCATTACTTCTTCCAGTGGGTGCCAATTGTTCTGGGACCCATTTTATTGGATTCAGCTTCCAAAATTTAGTGGAAAATGACACCCCACTCGCCTAAATCACCCAAAATCTCGAAAATCCATTTTTCAAAAAAAAAAACATTTTGACCCCTACCCCCTCCAAATTTGGTCCGATCGGGCTGAAAAGTTTCGAGGACCCATCTCGGCTGGGAACAGACCCCTGACCCAAATTTCAGATTTTTAGAACATTTTCTACTACCAAAAACGGCGTGGACAATGGACGGCGGACGGCGTACGGCGGACGGACATTGACCTTTTTTGATCAGGACATCATGAAACGTCCAGAAAAAAATTTTGAGCCGAATCGGAGAGGTTGACCATTATCATGAAAACATAGGTTGATTATTCAAGGAATAACCAACCAAAATGGAAACAGTGGGTGTGGCGGGTGCCGGACCCATTCCAATCGATTGAGGGTCCACAATTTAGTGGAAAATGATACCCCACACGCCTTGGTTACACAAATCTCGAAAACACATTCACTATGTTTAGGCAGGTGATAGGCACCCATTTTGACCCATAACCTCATCCAGAGGGCGCCAATCGTTCCGGGACCCGTCTCATTGGAATCAGCGTCCTAAATTTAGTGGAAAACGGTACCCACACGCCTAGGCACCAGAAATCTCGAAGACACACATTCGAATTGGTAGATAGGTACCCATTTTGACCCATAACCTCATCCAGATAGCACCAATCCTTCCGGGACCCATCTCATTGGATTCAGCGTCCAAAAGTTAGTGGAAAATCATATCCTACACGCCTAGGTACCAGAAATCTCAAAAACATTCAAAATGGGTAATAAATGCTGAATTTGACCCACAACTTTTTCCAGTGGGTGCCAATCGTTGTGGGACCCATTTCATTGGATTCAGCGTCCAAAATTAAGTGGAAAATGATACCCCACTCGCCTAGAACGCCCAAAATCTGGAAAATCCATTTTTCAAAAACACATTTTGACCCCTACCCCGCCCAAATTTGGTCCGATCGGGTTGAAAAGTTTCGAGGACCAACTAGAGCCATGAACGGACCCCTGTCAAAGATTTCAGATTTTTTGAACAATTTCTACTACCAAAGTCGGCGCGGACGGCAGACGAACATTTTTGCTGATTTTGATCTAGACACCTTGAAACGTCCAGATAATTTCTTTGGGGCGAATCGGAGAGATTGCCTTTTTGCATGAATACATGGGTTGATTATTCAAGGAATAACCAACCAAAACGCCTCAAAATGTTTCACAATGGAAGATTAATTCTTGGAGCACTACCATGGAGACAACAGTGAGTGTAGGTTCACGGACTCGTTTCAATCAATTCAGCATCCAACATTCAGTGGAAAATGACACCTCCTAGATCTAAAACTTGAAAACTCATTGAATCAAAATAGATAAGTTTGTACCCATTTTGATTGGTCCGGGACCCATCTCAATGGATTCAGCGTCCAAAATTTAGTGGAAAATGATACCCCACGTGCCTATTTCCCTAAAATCGACTTACAAATAACTCATTTTCACCCATATCCCGTGATAATTTTGTCCGATCGGGATGAAAAGTTTTTGAGGACCAACTGGAGCCAGAAAGATGTCCCTGACTAAAATGTCAGATACCAATACCAAAACGGCGTAGACGGCTGATGGACATTTGGGTTTTTTTCAATCAATATTTTCTATATTATACTAGTTATTTGAAGAAATATATTTTTGTTTTACATATATTTTTTTATTATTCTGATATACGTAGTAGGATAATTTATATAATCTAGCAACCCTTCACTCAAAAGTTATTCAAAATATTACACAACATCCACTCATCCTTCATCTTCTAACAATGTTTTCAGTTAATTTACAAAACTGCTCAACTTACTATACCCGTTATATTGTTTCAGGAGGAATTTTACGGGAGGGAAATACTCCTCGCGGACCGCGACTTGGTTGAGTTGTGTTCCGACGAGATTTTGTCGTCTTCGAAGACCGACGATGTCGTCATGCTCGTCGTCGGAGACCCCTTTTCCGCCACGACCCACACGGATATCGTCCTTCGAGCGAAGCAAATGGGCGTTGAAACCCGCGTGATCCACAACGCGTCGATAATGAACGCCATCGGTTGTTGCGGCCTCCAATTGTACAGGTTCGGCGAAACCGTGTCAATCCCTTTCTGGGCGGGTTCTTGGAAACCGGACAGTTTTTACGACAAAATCGTGGGGAACATGACTCGCGGTCTCCACACTCTATGTCTTTTGGGTGAGTGACTAGTTGTCAAGAAAAGATGTTCCCATTGATCATCGATTTGGAATAGAGGCTTGGAATAAAATTGGATACTTGTCTACTTTCCAGACATCAAAGTTAAAGAACCGACAGTGGAGAGTATGACTAAAAAGAAAAAGGAATACTTACCACCGACTTTTATGACTGTTGCCCAAGCGTCTAATCAGCTTTTGCAAATCGCGGAATCAAGAAAAGCTGCAGGATCAGAACCAGGTGAGCTACGCTACATCCGATTGTTCTTAGCTGCAACTTCGTACAAGGCTGTGGCAAAGTAGGCTTAAAGCATTGTTTTTAGTTCCAGCAATCAATGGAGACACCGAAGCAGTTGGAGTGGCTCGTGTCGGCTCAGACGATCAAAAACTCGTCCATAAAAGACTCGCAGAAATGGCCGAGATCGATATTGGCCCGCCTCTTCATTCGCTCGTCATCATCGGCGATATGGACATTATGGAGCGGGAATATTTGACTACTCTAGCGGATTGAATCAAATTTATTGCCATAAATTGAATCATTCTCGAAAGTAATAAGAATATAACGAATATGAAGGAAATAGACTCTTCAATTTGTCTTTGTCGCAGCCACCATTGTGAGGAAATTTCCGGGGTTCTCTCAAATGTAATGTAAATGGAATTCAAAAAACGTTAGTACTCATAAAATCGAACAATATATTTTATACAAAATAAATAACACAAACTGAAGATATGATTCGCAGTAAAAATACCCTTATAATTTCCCCGTCAGTTCCCCATCACTTTTTCAAGTAGCCAGTGCAGCTGCGAGAAAAGTTATCTAGTGATTATTATCTAGTAAATATCTAGTGATAATGGTAACACGTTCAATTAACAACAAAAATATGATTATCTTACATCGGAATGTACGGTACGTCGCGATCATGACTAACTTTTGGATTTCACTTCCGGGAAAATCTCATCGAACGTCAGGTCGAGGATTATGTAGAGGAGCTGTAAAGAGAAACGGAAATTTGCATGAAATAACTATTATTTGCACGCTGAAAATTCGAAAGTGAATCAATCTCCAGACGTGGGATTTAATTTTATTCACAACAAGAAAGCGTATTTTTTTTCTTCGCAAATGGAAAAAAGAAAACAGTTTTTGTGATCCGGAAAAATGTATTTCTAAATTGAAAATCCAATGGATATCAACCAAAATTAGTTTTTCGATTACAATTTCGAGAGGAGCGCTAATTAGGAGCGGCAGCAGGAGAGGGAATCGCGTTGAGTTGGTTATAACGATGACTTTCCCAGACACATGAATAACTGAAGTGCCTCTGCACATTGTCTAATGAGCTTCAGGAATGGATGAGTAGAATTACTAATATTACTATTCTAAACCCACAATGTTATTTCTCCAACATATTAGGTTAGTTGCCAACACGGATCGGTAGGTAGGCATTCTGGTATTCTTCATACAAACAATAAATTCGTTGTGAGAAGAAATACTGCACACTCACAATATTGTATAGCATCGCGCGGAAAACATGTCTGAATCACCAGAAGATCTCAACTTTCAGTTCAATTACAATCAATTCATGGCGAAGACATTAACAAACAACTTGCGCTCAGTACATGGTATTTCAATTTTCTATAAAATAGTAATGATTAGGACCCGGGCAGTAGACAAAATAATAATTGAGAAGAACTTATGTACGGGTAGGAAAACATAAATAAAAAAGGACGTTCCCATGTCCAAAAATATAGTTTGGATCATTTTCATTTAATAAGGTTGGGACTCACTGTAATCCACATGCTTTCCGTTTGAATGGAAATACTAATTTATTCATAATTCATAGATCTGTCATAATTAATACCGTTTTAGATCTGAATGTGATTCAACTCACGTTCACCACTGCGGAAAAGTGCAATTTCACAAAACTAAACAATTACAACAAAAATCTGCCAATGTTGTCCTAAATTTTCGTATAAATATGCGACTTTTCATTCACCACTAAATAATGTGATTCATTTTAAATCCTTTCGCGACTTCCGGCCTCTTTAAATTTATTTAGTTCCAAAATCGACTAGGCGTTCCAAACTCGGCCCTAACTTATCACATTTTACAGATAAAAACCGAGTGTATAGATGGTTGAGAAAATTGGCTCTTAGTAACCGTTATAGAGCTGAAATGAGGATCAGGAACGAGTTCATGAACCATCTGCTCAAGGACCTTCAGGCTGGCGTAATAAATCCTCCCTTTCGAGATCCACCTCCAGCAGGCCCACTCCCCACTTTCGCGTCAATGCTGGTGAGTCAGTAGTTGACTGTTCTGGCTGACCGTCGATCAAACATCCAAAGTCATATTTGATTACAATTTTTTGTGGCCAAAGGATCTCTATAGTGGAGCCAGTGTACGAATGGGGTGGTCATAGTTTTGAAAGAGCACGAATGAGTGCTTTTCCTTATTGACAGTTGCCTCTTGCAGTCCTAAGTTGTGCTCAAACTCGACATAAAACGATAGGAAAGTGACACGAGGAAAGTTGCTATTATTGGGATTCACCTTTTGCAGCCTGGAGGATTGGCTGGCCTGCCAGAACCGACAATTAATACCGAGGATAGAAGGGCCAACGAGCGCACCACCGAAAAGACGGAACACCGGCGCCCTCCGGACGGAGGAGCATTCCTGGTGCCACAGCCGTCCCCCCAGGTCGGCGCTTTTTGTTACCTTTCCGTCATTGCTAAACGTTAAGACTGATCAAGTTTCAAGTTTCGTAATCGCGGATTTTGCGTCTGAATAGAAACGCATGGCTCGAACAACCACTGACTCTTTCAATTTGTCAATATTCTTACTTAGGTGCCTCTAAGGGCTCAAAAAGCCAACTTTCCAAACAAATTTCAAGAACCATTTCGACTAAATCAAGAAGAGATCCTATATATTATGCTTTATTGCCGAGGAAGAAGCTGCTGGAGTATAGGATACATTATGTTGTGTAAAGTAGGCTGTTCACAGGCCAGAGCTTCCTCTGTCTCAAGTCCGCTTCCAAGACACCTGGGTGTCTTCTACAATTTCTGGCTTATCACTGGACTCCTAAATAGGTTCTAGTAGGGCTGTCAAAAATTTTCAACCCTTCCTTTTTAGGGTTGACAGGTTCATTAAGAAAAATTAGGTTTGTATGAACCCCAATGGTAGAGGTCAATTGCCTCGCTACGAATAATTCAAATTCATTAGGCTAAAGAGTACTTACATGCTTGTTGAGTATTTGGTTTTGTACTATTTTATGTACAGTTTGATAGAATTTGTAAGGTAAGCCGCTTAATTGGTTGATCTTCTCTTCGACCAAGGATGCCACTTCTTTTGGATTTGACTTGACGTGTTTCTCGAACACGACCCCTAAAACAAGGAACTCAAAATCAATGGGAATTCAAAATCCTTATGTAGACGGCGTTTTAGGATACAAACCAGAAGTGAAATAAAATCATTTGTTGAGTTTTATATTTTTCAAGAATTTTTAACAAAAAATGAAACTAAAAATGCACTAGCTCTTGGGCTATTCCTATCTTAGGGACTTTGAATCTCGTACATTGAGCATACAGTATTACTGTACTTACACTGAAGGAGGTTGATGAGGTGAGCTATTCTCTGTGGCACAAGGAGTGACCTCAGTTTTTTGTCGATGTAAAACGAACATAGTGAGTCTAAACTTTTGTTGAGCAAGGTAAAAAAGGCTAACGCGAGCCTAACGAGGAAATTTGGCACCTTAAAGACTTTGACTCCTGCAACAGGATTAGACACGTAGTAATTTTTTCCAGTCGAAACCGAAAACCAGGATATAAGAGCATCACGGAAGATTCTTCGTACCGAAAATTAGAAGGGCATCCGAAGGACCATTTACTCTAAGTACAGATGGGCCGTTGGTCGAAGGCGATTGAGGGAAATTGTACAAGCTGATGCCTAGATTGTCTCTGAAAACTGTATTAATGAGGCACCTCACTTGTCTTGGTTGGACATCGCACAGGCCATCTTTCCATTCAGATCTACAAATAAAAAGTAGGTACGTAATCGGCACAACACCAACCACTTTTTTATTTTTATTTTTTCAAGCAATCGCATGGGGCAACTCACTTAGACTTCTTTGTGTCCGTTGATTGGAAATATGAGCCGATGAAATGTTCAATGTTTTGTCCTCGCTCTTTTCTCAAAGAAAGAGGAACCGATTTGCGAAATAAGCGGCCGAAAGCGTTATCTTCAGAGGCGAATTCAAGACTAGACGGAGTGAGAAAACGGTACAGCAAATCTGAGCCGCGTAATGACGGATTCGCAATAAGTTTTTGCAGATACGTTTCATAAACCTGGATATTGAAAAGGAGGGTTAATCATTCAGTTTCTATGAGGATACCAGCAATTCATTGCTTGATCCGGCATGCGATATGAATAGAAAGAAATTGTTTGGTTTCTATAATTTGTCCAATCATTTATAAAGCTTCAGGAGATTGCTAAGTGATCAGTACCATACCACGGTCGAATCAAGACATAGGCTCTAGACAGACGTAGGCGTATTATTAGTTATTCCTTGAATAATCAACCTGTTTTCATGCAAAAGTCAATCTCTCCGATTCGGTCCGAAATTGTTATCTGGGCGTTAAAATAAGCAAATATTGTTCGCCATCCACGCCGATTTTAGTATGGGAAATTTTTTTTAAATTCTGAAATTTGGGTCTGAAATCTGTTTTTGGCTCTAGTTGCTCCTCGAAACTCTTCAGCCCGATCGGACCTAATTTGGGGGGAGTAAGGGTCAAAATGTATACTTCGAAAAATGAATTTTTGAGATTTCGACGTTCCAGGCGTATTTTTTTCAACCAAAGTTTGGACGCTGAATCCAATGGCTGGCCATACACGAGCGGATCAGATCCGCGGATTAGATCCGCGTATCAGATCTGCTGATAATTCTCACGGACCCCATCCGCGGATCTCAGATTTGTCGCAGCCCATACACGAGCGGATCGATCCGTGAGACTAGTTGAGACCACATCCGACGGCGGATCTGATTCGTTCGTGTATGGGGGAAAACAACGGATACCCCTCGTCAGATCCGCGGATCCAGATCTGTCGAGCATGCCCGACGGATCTGGTCGGATCTGTACACTTCTTCCTCAGATGTCCCACTTCTCTCCGACTGCAGCACCTTCTTATATTCTTTTCTGCACACAGATCTCATATTCTCATTCTGAATTCTTGCTTTAACCTTGTTTACATCTATTCCCGGAACATCATTGCGCAGAGCTTTGACAATTTCGTCAAACATGTTTTTTTTAATATTTTTGTTCGTGTAGTTTTCGTGGTTTAGCTTCCACAACGAAGGTCGGCTTCTGTATAAATCAATTAATTTATCCAAACTCTCGTTGCTCCACTCAGCTTTATCACCCATGTTATGGTTTCGCACTCAAATCCGCAAATTATTGAAAAAAAACCGCAATTATTCAAATCCAAAGCGTGAATCAGAAGCGCAATGAAACGCAATAATTATTATTCAAATCCACGAATAGAATCCGCTCGTGTATGGGGACTGAACTGACGGATCGAGATCGGCCAATAATGTTGTCGGAGGTTTTCCCCACACACGTCAGGATCAGGTCGGCGGATTTCCCCCACCACCATTTCTGCGGATTTTGGCCGGATCTGTTCCGGTCTGATCCTCGCCACTAACGAACGCATCAAACTGACGGATTTCTCTCAGTTCTCGGAAAAATCCCTGATCCGTCGAAAAAATCCGCTCGTGTATGGCCAGCTAATGAGACGGGCCCTGGAACGATTGGAGCGCACTGGAAGAGGTTGTGGGTCAAAATAGGTATCTACCTACGTATTTCGATATTTCAGGCACCTAGGCGTGTGGGGTATCATCAGTGATTATCATCACTAAATTTTGGACGCTGAATCGATCGGAATGACTCTTCATGCTCATGGTCCGAGGAATAACCATCCTCTGTGAAAGAATTTGTAGCGTTCTTAGTAATGTTTCTATAAAAAAAAAACTGAAACTTTCGTACATCTGCATTAGTAGGAGGACTAGGAGCGAGTAGGCCGCACGGGGGTAACTGTGTATCAGGGAAATCACCGTGAAATTCCGTCAATTTCCCTTCAAGAGTGTAAAAATCCGCCAATCGCCTTTCGACGCACCACTCCCCTTCCAGACGACCACCTGAGTGATAAAAAATGAAAATGAAATTAAATAAAGTAAGAAAATATGAAAAGTGGTTAAAAAAACTTAAAGGCTCAGAAATTTTTAGGATGTGGTAAAGCGTATCCTCACCGTCTCCCAGTTTTTGAACGGTGATTATGTACGATGGGGTTGGCTTCCCTGTAGAGAGGTCCAATTTCGTCTCAGCGTTGTTGATCTTAACGCAAAAAGTGCCAAGATCTCTTTCTTCTTCTTCCTCTTCCAGCTCTTCACCCTGATGAACAAACGGGAAGAGAATATATCCAATGTCATTATCTACAGTAGAGGCAACGGGTATTTATGCCATGCCAGTATATGATAAAAAACAACGTTCAGAAATAAAAAGGAAAATAATCACAAGTTTAACACAAGCTTTTATCATCTGAGATTTTTTTTCATTAAAAAGTAAGATGTATGAGAAAATGTTGGAAACCAACAATTAGTGAGGGTAGGCAGCCTAAAACTTACGAATTCAGTATCTGCGTCGAGGGATAACACGTCTGTGTCGTAAGATTGACCATCAACTGTTTGAGGCCTCAACGCCCCTTTAATCTTGTGAAGTCTGGTGCTGAATTTTGACACGGTCCCTTCATTCCTCCGGCTAGGCGACCGTCTAGAAACGTTACGTCAGAACTACTTGAGGATTCACGAGTGAATAATTGATAACGGAACTAAAGAAGCATTCAAAAAATGTCCTTGTCCAGGAACAAAATTGCAACCACCGAATTTCGCGGCCAGAACACATAGCAAGTAGGGCAGGATGAAGAATAGATGAAAAAGATAAAATGATGATAGGAAGAAGTAAAAAACCGGGAACAGGCAGTGAAACAAAACAAATTCAGTTTGAATACAATCATAAAACGTACCCGTGTTTAGCGGGCGATCCCGGCACTGAGGGCGAACTACAAGCAAATGTACATTAAGCATATTTTAGATACAAACATCTGATATCATACAGAGAAAACATTTATCAGTTATTATATACAAAAGAGATCCAAAATATCAGAAGGCAGGAATTTGCAGATTTTGGTTAATCACACTTACCTTTTTAAATAATACATTCTAGTTGGTGAAAAAAACCACCTTAATTTTTACGTTTTATGTATTTTTGTATGTTTCAAAGTGCGTAGATTGGAAATTCTGACGGCCTCTGAGTCGAAAAATACCAAGCAAACGCATGAGCATGATTCCGACAAAACAGAAAAGGGAAAACTCATAGTTCGAGATGACAGAATTTCAAAGATGTTGTACCAAGGTGAATTCATGTAATGATTTATTTGTTTGTTGGAAAAAAATATGGAGTCAAGGGGATCATTATTTTTTATATAATGATTTTGTACAGTGGAAAACAAAAATGTCTACAATACTCTTCTCCTATCAACATAGCCAACACTGTTAAAAGCAATTTGTCGTTGAAAAGTAAGGCATGCTCATATGCCATGAATAATGGAGGTGAAGTACGGAGTTTAGTTACGTCTTTAGAGAGAACTGCAAATTTACAAATGAAAACGTTACAGAGAGAATTGTGGATGGGTTACAAAAAGGCAGCGTCTTGGATTGCCGATCTCATTGATCTTTGGTAATGATTAGGTTGGTGTCTTTGGTTTCTATTGCGTTAACCTGGCAGCGATCGTTCACCAACGAGACTACCACAATTTTCAATACAGTTGTTCCAACTACGGCTTTCTATTCGCTCCTTCATCACTCCCCCCTTCCTTTTCATCAAAAATTTGTAAACACGTTTTTTTTCAGCAATTATATCTCCAAAAATGGTTTTTGTACTATTTACAAGAAATATTACAATTGGTTTTACCTTATGGTAAATTGACTGGGATGGATCTGGAGAACTCATACAAGAGCGTTATAGAAAAGCTTGCAATACTTTTTTGCGTAGTTGAACCTAGGCGTAGTTGAAAAATAGATCCCCCCCCTCCCAATTACACTTTGACAGTTGTTAATTGTGAAGTTAAGCATCGCATTGTTCCCATTTAGTATCGAAGCCATCTAAGCGCCCGTGCCGTGTTAATAAGACACATTCCCGCCACCTTCTTTTGTTAATAATCTCCATTTTGAGTACCTTTTTTTAGATTTCTTCGACAGCCTTAAAGACAACTTTTTATTCACACCATCACCTTTGTCGGATTCCGACGACTGGACGTGTTTTTTCCCTTTCAAATTGAGACGGAACCATCGGTGGCCAATTGGACGCATGCTACTAAACGTGTCAAGAGTAGAACTATGAAACAAGCAAACTTAGGCAAAGTGAAAATTCTACTAAGGATGAGTAACGCAACGGGTGAATGAAATTACCTGGCTCCAGAGACATTCACACTTGTTGGGTTGCGCGGTCCACAGAGCCAGTGGTAGAACTGAAAGATTGAAAATTAAGTTGATCATCAGCAGTAATTTTTAATTGTATCAATCCACTAAAGAAGTGCCATCATGGCTACTTCGCCATGTAACGAAACACCAGCTTCTTTTATGGAAGGATTCAAAGCAAACCAAGCAATGCAGTAAGTACCTCATCACTCGTGTGGAACAGCGGGCAGTAGTTCTTGTCGAGCAAACCGTACGCATGCTCATACGCCATGAATAATGGAGGTGAAGTACGGAGTTTAGTTACGTCTTTAGAGAGAACTGCAAATTTACAAATGAAAACGTTACAGAGAGAATTGTGGATGGGTTACAACAAGGCAGCATCTTGGATTGCCGATCTCATTGATCTTTGGTAATGATTAGGTTGGTGTCTTTGGTTTCTATTGCATTAACCTGGCAGCGATCGTTCCAACAAGACTACCACAAACCCATCTTACAAAATTTGTAATATTGGTAATAATCAATTTAAAAAATTAATAAAATGAACGAGGAGCAGGGCGTTTACCAACCAAAATTTTGTCTATATTTTAGAGCGGACATCGTTCGAGCGCTAAGGAATATGGAATTGGTTTCAAGAGCAACCAATGGCAAACATTGTTTTTTTTTTTTTTTTTGGTGCTTTTCGGTCTTTTTCTGTTTGGTGATGTGGTCTACGGGTATTCTGTGAATTCCAACGCTTACTGAGCAGGAAAGAGGCTTACGAATCAGCTATTTATCATGCTTTGATCAATCATTACTACCTTTGCGCATCTGAACGACGAGATCCGAAGGGAAACCGATATTGTCGGGCGAATGAGGGCTGAAATAGACGGAAAACAGGTCCCAAGCATCACGATGTAGGAGATCCAAATCAGTGCTGCTCAACTCCGGGACGAGCATTCTCTTGTTGAATTCCTCTGAAAAATAAACGAGAAGACATCAGGTCGAAAGGAAAAGAGACATTTTTAAAACGAGGTTCTACTGAGGAAAACATCCACGCGGCAGAGTTGACTACTCACCAACATCCAAACAAAACTGGAGAATATGCACAGCTCCTTGGTCCTTCAAAAACTGCATAAATGCATATAAGAGGGATTGGTCCTTGAGAATATTATATAGGTCGGGATGAAGCGCCTGGAAAAAGTATTTATCTGGCCATGAGTTTTCTTGTAACTGTAATTGTAATTACTGGTAGCACACCGACACCATACAACTGCTCCAGTATATTGTAATATGTACATTACTTACACGATGATTACTCTCCAAACCAACGGAAGTTTTGGCAAATTTAGCTAGGAACTCGACGTACTCGGAGCTCGTGCTTGGATACGGCGACAGCTGAGAATTGCCCAGAAGTATGAGAAGGAGACTGTGTAAAACCGTCGTGTCGGCCGTAGAAGCGAGGGGGAGGAGAATCCATCCAGCCAGAACTTCCGAGACAATACCGCTATACAAACTGCAATGAATTTCAAGTTATGGTCGAAACTCAAGGATTTGGTTAATTTTCCTGAAATGATAAACCTAATGTGTCCATGGCTGCGTCACGGCTTGCCCCAACATTTGACAGTTTGCGTTTCAAGATGCCTAGATCAAAAAGTCGTCCGTCCACCATATGCCGTTTTTTGGAGAAGATTTTTATTTTAAGTGAAATTTTCGTCTAGGACCATGGCTCTAGTTGGTCCTCGAAACTTTTTAACCCGATCGGCTCAAATTTGGGGAGGGTATGAGTAAAAATTTGTTTGGTACTCGATTCTTGAGATTTTTGTGAATCAAGCACGTAGGGTATCATTTTCCATCAACCTTTTTGAACGCTCTATCGATTGGAATGTGCCCTTGACATCACTGCGTTTCCCATTCACTTGCTCTATGGAAATAAACAATTAATTGTGGAAGAGTTTCCTTTTTTGTTTTTCTTTGAAAAAGCTTCTACAAGAATCAGGGTGAAAGGAGGTAACTCATGCAATAATATTATGATAACGGAGTAGAATTGCGCTGTCTAGAATCTAACCAGGCATAACGTTCTTCAATGATACCATCAAGCCCAAAATATGGTGCCCACATCTTTGATTTATCAGAGAAAACTACAACTAGTCATGTTTTGCTCAAAATGTGAGCCTTTAATAAAAATTTAAAAAACATCCATTGACAAAGTGTTGAATCGTTCATTCATTAATGTGTTGAAGTAGTAGAAGGGCAGGGTGATGAAAGTCATCTAGATTTGCCGGAGTGCAACGCCCAACAGCAGCTAGGGCGCAGACTCAGCAGCTCTACCGTTCATTGCCAAGGTTTTTTTTTTGTTGACCAAGATAGACTTAAGGTTTGTTCCTATCCTCCCGTGATCCATTACTGAGGCAGGTACTTTCCAAAA
This sequence comes from Cyrtorhinus lividipennis, assembly GCA_019603395.1. Taxonomy (NCBI): domain Eukaryota; kingdom Metazoa; phylum Arthropoda; class Insecta; order Hemiptera; family Miridae; genus Cyrtorhinus; species Cyrtorhinus lividipennis. The sequence goes on along the minus strand of CM034003.1, from coordinate 14,729,481 downwards.
CCATAATAACAAACTAACATTCGTCGGATTTCACGTTGATTTCCCCACAAAACTGAACTATGAATTCAGATAAAAGGCCTTTTAATCAAGAACTTAACCTCCTCAATGATAACTTCTTAACTTCTCCTAAAACTTACTTGCACTTCAAATTTTTGGGCTCAAGCAGCAGAGGAAGTATTTCGCCAACCCGATGCCGTAAATAGTCTAGTTCGACTTTTCGACTGAACACGGCGGGATGATATAAGAATTTCTTTGGCTTCTCTCCATGGACATCTTGTTGACAAAGGTTAATATGTTGGACGACGGCTGGTATGACTTTATGAGCCAGAAACACACCTAAATCCACCTGTAACGAGATGCGATCATGAAGTCTTTAGGTTACTCCAAGAATTGATATTTAGTATCAACATAATTGGACAAACTTTGAGTAGACGGCAAAGTATTTCGCTAGCAGCATATCTGATGTTTTGGCGAAGTTCGGTAGGGAAGCTGCTGTCCACCGATACTTTCTTGTACCAGCTTTCCACGTATTCTTCTAGACATTTTTCTAAGAGCTAAAAGCAGAAATTCTGTTATAGAGAAAATGTCAAATAAGAAAGGTGGTTTGACTGCAGGACGGTAGTGACATTAACAACGGTAATGTAAAGAGATAATAGCAAACAAATGAGGAACTGAACGTTTTTGAGCAGATTATACATTGTGTACAGGACTTATGGAATCTGCTACATTTGGTAAGACTGGAGCAAAGTTATAAGGTGAGATAACTCACGCTTTCGACGGCACTATCAACTTCCACAGGAACTGTCAGCCCTGCCCATGGTTTTTGTTTGTGAACAACTTTTTCCCGGTTGCAGTTCAAATCGCCACATACGTTGCATTTCGTCGATTCTCTTTCTGATGATGAATCTTGCCTGTGAAATAGCTTGAATATGACGGGCGCCAAACAGCTGGGAGTCCTCAACTCACCGCTGTAAACGGAAGTAAACAGTAAGGCATCAGGCAGGTGACCGCAAACATCTTGAAAAGTCAAATTCTCCACAGTGGGACTCCGTTAATTATGATGTACTGTTTCAAGGATGCCAAATAGGCGTAGACTTCAGGCGCTTACTTGCGAACGAGGAAAAACGGCAATCCAACACCCACACAGAAGAACACGGTCACGGTTAGCGAGCACAGCAACCTGCATCAAAGCAATTCGTGATTAGTAGAATCACCATGAAAAATGAGCAACTCAAGAAAACAGAAACAGGAGACAATAGACAAAAACTCACCCAAAAACTAGAGAAGTGACAAGGGCAATCGACAGCAAACAGATCGAGACAACTTGCACGAAGCGATCTCGAAGGAATGAGTGAGGAGGGCTTACGGACGCATTGCGTTCCATAATCACACCAAAGTGCGGTTATTTTGAAGTATCAGCTTCCGAATATCATTTGTACGAGCTCTCCGATCCACGAAATGCACTCGCACAAACATGAAACTTGACATGTTTTCATCAGACGGCCATAACCTTGATTGATTGAAACCTACCAGAGGGGGTTATATCACAAGAAAAAAAATGGCAAACTTGCTGTAAATGAAAAAAAAAAAAAATAAAAATAATAATCCATCCCAAAAAAAACAGAAACAGGAAAAAGAAAACAATAATTCCTCTTTGGATTTTGAATGCTAAATCCGCCTCTGTAACGGAGTAGGGTTCTCCTTCGGTGAAACAAGTTGAGAGCGCTAACGTTCCAAGCCGACAAGTTGTCCACTTAATGCCGCTAGATGCCAGCACACACCACTGCTAGCAGGAATCCATTTTCATTCGCAGCCCAGATTAGCATTATAGGTAATTAACTAATAACTAAGTAGGTAATAATATTACCTTATAAGCTTAGGCAAACAACCCACCCCTAAAAATCACTATCGAAAAAAGAAATTTAAATTTTAAACTAAAAGTAAAAAAAAAGTTTTTTTCTCATAAAATACCAGTATCATTATATAGGCATTAGGTATAGTAACTCATGGGTGCCTCGAACGATTGGAATAATTATACGTCCTTATATCAATCAAAAATATTATTTTTTCTACCTTTGATTTGTTACGTGTGGAGGTTCCAAATCACAAATTTTCATTCACCGTATATTTATTGTCCTTGCTAAAATTTCACTTATTTGCTGTAGTGTTGTTTAACTCATGGCTTGATCGACACGTACTTGTAAAGAAAGTTGTGAAATAAATATGGTCCCAATAAAGGAATTACTAGGTAATGGCGATTCTTTATCAATCTGAATGTTTCAAAGGATACTCTGACCATTTAGAAGAATATCAAATGTAATTAATTATCACATTTTATTAATATTTTGTTCTGAAAATAGAATTTCATTGGTTGAATAATTTTACTCGAAATTCATCTTTTTGAGTAAATTGATCTCTATTTCGTCTGTTGAGTGACGACAGCAGGATCCACTTGGACGTTATGGTGATCGACATCTGTCATCACGAGGGGTTTTTGAATGGAGGAATTCTTGAAGCCTCGGTCGGCGTAATCTGAAGGTTCAAATCGATTTGGCCCTTGCGGCCAGTTTGGGTCCCCAGGGACCACAGATTTGCGGCTGGAAATCACGCGGAATCCACCTTTTCTTGTCCAATCCTTCGGAAGTCAATTGATTGGGCTCAGAGGAGTGTTATTACTGCCTGATACTACAAAACTGTATCAAGGGATAGATCCATACTGCACAGTCGCAATGGAGATATAAGGTGAATTCAATAAATTAAAAATATGCATTAGTGAAGGGAACAAGTACCTACTTGTTGTCACGGGTTAGTAAGACAACTATATTTGGAACGGATACAGATATCAGACATTCTGTCCATCCTGCCTCTGCATTCCCATTACGATTTCATAAATAAATTAAGGTGACACTGTACTTACATTTGCATTGTATTTGAAGTAGTAGGCGATAGCATAAACTCCAAATAAGCCCATAATTGACTTGGAAATAATTCCCCTACAAAACCAAGCCATAGGTGCTCCCTAAATCCAAGGTAAAAAAACAAAAAAATCTGATGAGCAAGAAAGGTTGAAGATGGTTTTGTAAACTTAGCAAGATTCAGAATATACGCAAAAACTTTGCAGTAATCCATCTCCTGACTTGATTGTATACTTGGTGTGAGCAGTGCGCAGTGCACTTGAGTCGACTTTTGTTCAGTAGCACTTTAATAGCCTTCATCTCCAAGGCATCTACGGTTAGTGGATTTTAAATCAGGAAAAAGTTTACCACTCTACAAGCCATTTTCTCTTCGAACAGGTCCATTGGGTAGCGATAAAGCCGTCTGATGGGGTTGTATAACTCTCGGTATATTTTTGGCTCGGCCCTCGGTTCACTGGAGCTCAAGCGTTGGTCCCTGTAATTTATTAGTCCTTTAGAAAAACTATGAATTGATTAATGTACTCGCTCTCATGCATTATGAATGAAGTAATTGAACATCTTTTCAATATCCCATATTTAAAATAGTGGTAGCACATCTAAGTAAATTGTATGTCACATTATTTCATATTTTTAGAATTATCTAAAGATACAATAAATGTGATCGGTCTACCTGATCCACTGAGCTCGCCACTCGCGTTCCTTCTCTGTCATCCCACATCCCGCGAGTCGCTCCCGTTCTCTGTACAATCTTCCTTGAATAGATATAGCCCTAGCGCCTCCTGTTTGAGATGACGACTGTGACTGCAATCCACTCATTGTCACTTTTTAACGAGACGGAAAAACTGCAAGATGCACAAAGCTGCCTGATGGGAATAAAAAATAGTTTAATACATCGAAATTGTTCTTCACAATGAAGAAAACACTTGGCAAAGGTACACAGAGAAAATTCACGTAATGATGATGCAAGAGCAGGCGTTTGAGAAAGTGGAGGTTGCGCATCACAGAGATTTCTTTCTATGATCAGCTGAAAATGCCCTACTGTAGTGTGGGTCTAAAGCTCGCATATGAGCATACCAACTTAATTTAATATTTAATATGGAATATCATTATACTCATATTACAATCGCAAATATATAGTCAAGGCTGCCTGATTTAGGCTATCTCATGGCGCTCTTGTCTCTCGCCCTGATACTGAGTAGGTACTACCTGATTATGGTAGGGTGTTCTCTGAACAATATGCACAACGTACCTGTCCCTTTACATGTTCTCCTCCCTCTCACTACCTTCCCTTCAGTTTTCCTCTAGTTTTCAGGCAACTTTGGTCCCAGACCTGCAATAAACTCGTAGTACCAACTGAGGACATTGCAATGGTCTGTTAGTGGACGGCAACAATGAATTAGATCTCGGAGAAGCTCGTATTGATCGATAAGACATCCCACTTTTGAGATCGATGAGCAATCCTTTGATTCGGCCTTCTTTCCCATCCGATGACATTGTGGGCGAGCGAAATCAAAATAGTGAGACTTTTAAACTTGAAAATTTTTTTTTTGGGTTTAACACAGAACCAGTGCTGACTCCTAGGAGGGGAAGAAATGCAAAATCTTGAGTCAGGACTTGCAAGGGTCCTAGGCTGAGCCACCATCGGTCGGCATCGAAAGAGAAGGGTTTATAGCCGCATAGGCAGCTGGATAGGCACTACATCTAGGCTTAAAAGATATGAGTACGGAGAACCGATGACATATATGAAATGGAAACCCTGGGAGTACGCCACCATCGAAGCCTTCGGTTAGATCTGTTGAGAAACGGGTCCTCGTCTTACTATTAGGAAGAGTACTTCCAAATACATTCATACATCCGGCAGAAATTCCAGTTGTCACCGCAAGGTAGCTATAATGGCAAACCAAATGGTGGAGTCGATTCATGTAATGCCTCCTTAACAAGAACCTTGATTTATACAAATTCAAAGTACATACAACTAAATTAGTGAAGCGTTATCGTTCGTTCGCCGCGTTCTGTTTGCTGTGCGTTCACCTCTCCACTTTCCCAAAAATATTTATAGTTGTGTCGATCTGAAGTGCTCGAGAGTTGTCATTCCTAACCTCGAAGAATAACAGCAAGTAGGTGAGACTCATCGTTACATTGCATGTTTTCAGCCTAAGTATGATGGAATAGAAGTGCTCTCATTATTTTTGCAGTATCTACGGGTGAGTGTTAAATTGCACGAGAAGGACGAACTTGAATGACAGCACACGTAGAAGGTAGGCTAGACCCACAAAACGTTTGGAGCTTGAAGGAGGAGTAGCTTCAGCCGAGTTAAACCCAAGTTCAAGAGTTCATTTCAACCAATTTATGAAGTTGTCGCTTATATATTTTTTTAAAGAGCAAATCTCTCAAATGATATATATATTTTTTAAGATTCTTATAGCACTCTAGAAATAAGAGTTTCTGAATGTACGTTGTCCCCCAATGTAAAACGAGGACCAAAATTAGACCATGTTGCTCGCCTCTGTAGCGGCGTGGCTTTCTAACACAGGATGGAGCCGATCCTTATAAAACCTGCAGTCCTTTCAAATATTAACCGGAGAGCCCTAAATGCAGAGAGAGTGTTCGCTGCCTTTGTCTACTTGCTGGGGTTTACAACCAGCCTGTGCTCTGCCGACCAACTCATGCTGATTTCATCCGGCGTCTCCATTACCCAACACTCGGTTCATTCATGGGGGAGGGGGGTGCTTGAGGACGCCAAAATATAAATGGCAATGCGGATTATCAATAGAGGTAGATTTTAATTATATTCACCGAGTTTTGTGTAAGGAAAATTATTACAAAGCATGTGTTAGCAATTTCATATCTTCAATCAAATTTGTTTCATTCGTGGTTCCAACCCCAAATTCATAGCAATGCGGATCATCAATAAAAGCAGTTTCAATTATATTTCACGGGTTTTGTGTAAGGAAAATGATTAGAAAACACGGGTTAGAAGTTTTATATCTTCAATTAAATTTGTTTCATCTGACGTTCCTTCCCCAAATCCAACATTTTCACATCCTTCAAAGGCTTATTATCTCTTGATGAATATGATTAATTAATAAGAGTTCTGCAACATTTTTTTCAATGTATGAGGTAAATTTCGCACTAGCCTGTTAGCATAAAATACATTTTTATAGGATGAATGAGGATTTACAAACTATATAAGAGGGCACGCGTTTTCAGTTTATGTCATCACGGTGAAACCAGCTATCGTGAAGTGACATTGTCAGGCTTATCCTCCGTTGTTAAGATGGCTGGCAACCTAGGATCAAACAGTGACAGATTCTGATTAACGAGAAAGAGGCATGCAAGTCAGTTAGCAGAGGCAGAAAATCGTAAGTTGTGTCGGTGCTCCGAGCGACCTGTATTTCTGATGGAGACGAGGGAAATACGCGGGAAAAAGCTCTTCCCCCTCCACCACTCACCAGCCGGCGTTTAATTTGAATTAGCCCTTACCTGGACGGATCTCCTGTTGAAAAGCGAGTAATCCTATTAGTTTCGAATTCAAATAAGCTTATTTCTCAATGGAGGAACTCCCGGAAACTGTGCGCGCTGAAGGGGAATGAAGGAGGATGGTAGTGCCTTTTCCTTGTTCAAGAAAACTTCCATGAGACAACTGGTAACCAATAATACATTCACGGGTATTTTATCAAACTAACAACTGCAAGTATTCGTGACAAGATTGTCTCCGAAGTGTTTAGACGATGTCCAGTAAGTATGATCGACAAGAGCCTAGTAGGAATTCCCAGTTCCAGATGGTGGTTTTTTCATCAAATGCATGGACCAATCGAGACATGATACAGAGATTCCAAGATACGGTACTTAGGTGCATTACGAACGCTCCGTGGTACTTCAGAAACGACCGGTTACACCATGACCTACAAGTCGAGACAGTAAACGAAACCATCAGGCTTCAAGCAGCTGCCCATCTCCAAAGGCTACAAGATCATGTCAACGAAGAGGCTGTTCGACTTCTTGACGTCAATGATCTCGTCAGAAGGCTTAAACGCACGAAACCACATGAAGTACTTCGCTAATGCAAAGACAATAAAATCAGTTGTTAGAATAATTATAAGCTAAGCAATGTACCTTGGCTGAAGATGTAACCTTAATTTAAGTCACAAAAATACTGCTAATAAGTTTATAACTGGTGCAATGCTAATAAACAGAGGAAAAAAAAGTGCATGGAGGAAATATTCTTTTTGTTTAAAAATTCCCATCCGTTTTGAAATACCCACTTACGCCTTCCAGCGTTCGAAAACCGTTCTGGGTCTTGTTTAAGATGGTCGGGCTTAAAAAGAATAAGGTACAACCAAGATCGAGTCAAAGGGTAAAGTTTAATACTCCTATTTGGAGCAAAATGGTAATTTATGGCACGATGGTATACGGACATTACTGATTTTATATCCATATACCTGTAAACGTAGAAGTGAGCGTAGATAATTTCACAGCAAAGAAGGATAGATACTTTTCATGCATAAATTACCAACTTTCGTGGAATAAGAGATGCCCCTGCGAGTCCATGGGAATTCCTTTAAATCTTGCTAAAAAAATTATAAAATAATTATCTATACATTCCTTAGAGTATGGAAAAAATAGTGAATGTAAGAGAAGATAGATTTTTTACCCATGGTCACCTCCGGTGGGCGCCAGTCTGTTTGAGGCCCAACGTATTGTATTTAGCCTCCAAAATTTAGCGGAAATGGTACCCCACATTCCTAATTCCCAAAAATCAACTTAAAAAAAAAAAAAAAAAAAAAAAAAAAAAATTGGCTATTTGGATGTTTTGAGCTAGGCATCATGAAACGCGAACTGTCAAATTTTGGGGTCAATCGGAGAGGTTTATCTCTGGCATGAAAACATAGGTTCAATAGGCCAAAAATCCAATCGCTGGTTGTTATTTTTTGAGGCTCAATTTTTTTATTGAAACTTTTCTCATCTCTGGCCACCAATCGCGGTTGAAGTATGGGGGTCTTGATTCAAGATCCCAACCCATCATGGCCTGCAACACGTTTCCCTGGGTCTTTGCCCTAATTGCTTTAATTTTCACCTCCTTGAGGGGACGCCGAGGGTCCTTAAGAGGGTGACCCCTTAAAACGTTAGGTCGTCATTTGAGAAATTCCGCCTAGGACATTAGGTAGGGGAATTGGTTTTATTAGTCACAGATTGATGCTAGGAAGACCCAACTTCCCTCAGGCTCAATTATTCGATTGTCCGGTGGTTGCAATTCGAAGGGTACTACTCACTACTCACTGTCACTACCCCTTGCAGATCCTAATCCAACATCCATTGACTCCAGAATCAGCAACTGCTGAGTATTGGAGTATTGCTAGGCTGTCTCTTTCGACTAAATCTTGATAAGTACTGTTATCTATCGATGATTGTCGTTCTACCGTAGTATCTTTATTTGATGTACCTCACATCACCTCAAAAGAAATCGGAGTATCGATCAAAGCCGACGCTTTGGAACTGTTCGCTATTTCCAACCATTAGGAGTAGACTGGCGTAATTAATTTCCTATTATATTCCCATTAAAGTGGCTTCGGGGTGGAGCACGCAACGTATTACACGTGCCGAGATGACGACAAGGAATATTGGACGGAGTGGCAGGGGGTTGACCGTCGGTGCGTTTCATTCGTGTTAATATGCAAATGACTAACTCCGTCGTAAACCGCCACGATAGCATGTTAAGTGCTTCTTGCGAGTTGTAACTATCAAAGTGCAGCTCGAGTTTGACATGCCGTTTAATTGAGACGAAGGCGACCGTCCCCGCCTTTTGATTATTCATGAAGGTGGTGCGAGACGTTATAACCTGTAGATAGTTTTGAACTTCGACTCCTCTCCTGGTGAGCTGCTCAGGGTAACGTGGCTAGATTGAACCAGCACTAGTTACCTCATTCAACGAAGCTATTTCTGGATCATTCGCAACAATGCTTTCTAAGCGGTTCGTCTTCTCAATTGATGAACGGTTGAAATTATGTGGACACAAAGAAGATGATACTACAGTGGTCTCTGAGAGCCACGTATTATCTGATTTGATACTAAGGCCCGGTCACCTTCGAAATTTGCAATTTCTTTTTCAACTATCTTTTCGCCATTTTTGTCCCCTCTGCTCAACATTAATTCTGAAGGACTCTAAACCTACCTGACCGTTAAAGCTTCAAGTCGAAGAAGCTTTCTATATACTCGCCGATTGGACTTCGCATCAGCCCTTTTGTTTTACCATCCTCCACTTTGCCTCATCTCAACTCGAAACAACTGCTTCGGACAGGAAATATAACTCCTCGACCAATGTGTAGGGAAACTTGTTACGTCTAGTTCTCGCCGGACGAATGGGTCTGCAAAGTTTAGGGCGATTCCCTATAGAAAGACCATCATTGCGACGAACATGGGAAAAACTAGGGAAAACAGAAAACACTAGTCACAAAGAACATTACAACATCTGGTCTCACCAGAGACAGAGGTGCTATATAAGTACGACTACTCATGATAAACATTCAGATAACATCCGTTATACCAAACGTGCTTGTGCAGTGGGTTGTACCAACTAATGAGATAACATAAATTAGTTGACTTGACACTTGACACTCTTGGCTCCCGTCGAAACCACCCGCCAATTCCATCAATTTTGTTTGGTACGTAAAACGATGTTTTCTCCAATGTAGAGGTATGGCATAACGAATAGTATAGCCTAATACAGTTGATACACGATGAACACCGGTTCAAAACATTCGAATGTGTTTCGAAACTAACCAATTGTTCCGTGAGAAACGTAAATAGATGCAGATTTCATCATAGACTAACTTATAGACATTTTAAGCAATGGCGAAAAGGTTATTTCGAATGAAAACACAATTAGAGTAGGTACCTATTCACAACATATTTTTGTAACGATTGGCTGCAAACGTATTATTTATCAACGATTATAATTGTGAAATATTTTACTAATAATAAACCATCATGAAGTGAATAGTTAAATTTGAAATAGAAACTCGTAAACAACATAAAAGGGACTCCATAGAAATGTAAAAATTCTTTCTAAACCGACTTCAAAAATATTGAAAAATTGAAATGAGAAAAGCACTTGATTGGAAAGAAAAAACGCTGCTGCAAGGCAATTGCCTAAAATGATCAGTTAATCAATCACCAAGTTTTCCAGTAAAATTGGGGGGTGAACGCAAAGGAACATAGGAATATTTCAGAGGAGATTTATTAAATCGGAAAACACACAAACCGCATAGGAGAAGTGGAAGTTACAGCGACCGCCAGTAGAAACAAGGTTGCCAACAAAACGAAAAGAAAAAGACTGCAACCAAGTGTTACTTCTAAGCATGCCTAAGGTATGTTAGAAAGGGTAGGTAGCGACAAAGAATAGGGGATTTGCCCTCCATTCCTCGTCAGCTGCAAATCCATTCTGAAGGGTTGGTTACTCCTTGGTGCAGATGTGTTAGGAAAACGGTGAGTGTGGAAAGCCTCGGACTCATTTTAATCAATTCAGTGACTAGGTCAATCGAGTAAATTATTCCACACCGGCCTAGGTACCCAAAAATCTCAACAAATTTACTTTCAGATTTATAGCAGTAGGCACCGATTGTCTACCGACTTATGCGTGGTCAGCTATGTTCCCAAATATTTCATTCACTGTTAAAACTCGGTATTTGTGTTTTCCGTTCGTGATCTAATCGTATTAGACATAGTATATCGTCGTGTACCGCCAACAGTTTCCGATCGTGTCGTCGCAGATCCTTTCCCGTGGCAGCTAATGAAGGTAATATTTTTTTGCTTTTGTTGTTTTGTGAAGATACTCGTACTTACGGGCTTCCTCGGCCAGGGACTAGATTATAAGACACGCTACTTTAATGCGTCCTCTGCTTGTTATGGACATTATCCTTATCCCTGGCCCAGGACACGTCGTTGTCCGATTTCACTTAAAATTACCCACCTTTCTACCTCAATCAAATGCGTAGGAGCGCTGTCCTCCATTACTTGCCTGTTATTATCATTTTGTTGTGTTCTTTGATATCTGTGGGTATAAAGGCTGGCTCTAATTTTTAATCAATTAAGTTTTCCTTTTCGATGTTCCAAAAATGAGTCGTTCTGGCAAAGGATGATGACTCTTACCTATTACCTATACCTGTGTCTCTTGTTAGTATGGGCGGGCATTTTGGTTATGGTTGGTTATTTATCGAATAACCAACCTATGTAGTCATGTCCAAGGTAATAGAGGGTCGATAATCACCAATGGGCTCCAAAATGTGACAGTATACGTTTCATCATGTCCAGATCAAAATACTGGGTTGGTTATTCTTCGGACCGGGAGCGTTGGGGAACGGGGGAAACAGTGAATGCACTGTGTCCCGGACTCATAGCAAACGACTCAACGTCCAGCATTTAGTGGAAAATGATACCCACACGCCTAGAACGCCGAAAATCTCGAAAAACCAATCTTTGGAAAACACAATTTGACCCCCCCCCCCCCTTCCTTCAATTTATCCGATCGGGCTGACAAGTTTTGAGGACTAACTAGAGCCAAAACGCTAAATGAAAACTTAATAAGGAGGATAGGTTACGATATAGATTTTTTATTATGTAGATAATATGTCTGTTATCTAATGAACAGCAATTGATTAGATTTTTGTATTTGACAATCAACTAATTCTATTATACGGGCCCTTTATAATAGGGGGTTAAGGAGCGGATTGAGTGATCGTAGGTCGTTTGTTTAAAATGAAAATCGCTTTTGATTATTGTTATTAGTATTTTTTTCAGATAAAATTCGGTTTAAAAACTCTGAGCCGAAAAGCCGAACGTGTTCGAAGTGAGGGTCGACGGTTGTTAAGCCCATGCTAGGTGTCGTGAGACCCTCTACGGTCACGTTAGTTCAATTTGAATTGAGGGCAACCATTTTGCGCTCCATGAGGTAATGTGAACCCGTTTTTTCTTGTTTATCCTTTCTCAACAACTCCAATTAAAGCCCAAGGCCCTTGAGGCCCAGTAGACAGGTGAAGAGTCTCAATGGGTTCTTTGGCCCTGCATAGATAATCACTGGTTCCCAATAATTCAGGCTAAAAATCATGGATGCACGTAAAAACGCTCTAAGCTGTTCATAATTTAGCAACACACGAATAGCAATGATCGAACTACATTGAAACATGGGGACGAAATGGGTAACTCGTGATGTCGCGAAGATATAAAGATATATATAAAAATAAAGGTCGTACTTCTTGAATCAAGAATGTCCAATCCATTGAAGGAGCACAGAACACTAACAAATATTGTGAGACATTATTATTTAGTTTTTTTAGGGAAGCCAAAAAGGAAATGCATGTCTTCCACAACTCTTTATCCTATAGTTCAAAAACCCGCGTCTATGACGTCAGCCCCACTCGCCCCCACACTTCGCCTCTTCCCTCTCGAATTCAAAGTGTCTGAATTGGAAAAGTATCTAGTGAATGTTCAAGGTCGTGTTAGCACATTGATCTATGATCTGAAATTACAAATCATCAAATTAATCATCTCGGGAAAACTCCACATTATTTCGATTTTTACCTATCACACCGAACTTGTGTTGTGACAGTATTTCCTCAGAACAGTAGTGTATAATTATTAAGAACTGCTAAGCGGGAAAGCAGTAATATTCAAATGATTACTAACACTGGAATGTCGAAACGTGAAATTACTGAAAAGCCTTTCTCTTGTAAATGCATTTTGTAATTGCAGCCGAGTCCAATAAACTGCGCCCGCATTCCACCTTCTCACTATGTTACAGATATTATAGGCTTTTGATTGGAGAATGTTAAATGTAGGCCCATTTTGCTTGCCAAGATTCTAATATTTCAAACCGCAACAACCACTGAGGTACTGCTACAACCCTGTACACTGCCTCTATTGCACAGTTTGAAATTTGGCTAAAGCCCGAATTGACTTTCAACATCGACTGAGGGTAATTAATCTCAATGCCACAAAGGGGCTGTAAGACCTTCAAAAGCGGGCTGCTCAGATTTACGAGGCGGTGGTTTCGGTTTCGGGCGAAGTCCTTTCTAGAATACGCTGACTCCCGCTGTATCGCACAGGACGAACCGGTTCATTTCGCTTAATCAGACGCCGAGGCCCACCATGGGGAAGGAATGGGCTCCAACGGTTAGTGTCCCTTCTAAATGGCCACCTGTGAAAACTTTAATTAAGAACCCCCGCCTCATACCCCTTGTGCGAATCCTGACTAACCTAACTTACGCCCGTACCCCTCCCATCAAGGCCAGCTCGTTCCTTATTATTGACCGTAAATAACTTGATACGCTCAGCGTATTCTCTCGTTACTGCCAAGATAACCGGGTGTCTCCGGGCTTGAACCCTAGTTAACTCTTCTATCTTTAACAGACTCATTAATTTACCGGGCATCGGCTGGGAACACTTTAATATTGACGTAATAGTATACTCGTAAAACCTGTAGAAGAGTAATATAATGTATTCTCAATCGCAATAGTGGCGAGTAAAAATCAATTTCTGACGTTATTTGAAAAATTTTTATATAAAGGGTTCCGACGTCTATGAGCCTGTTTGACCGATGCATTTATAAACGCCCTTGGAAAGATGTTTGTCATCTCAATTAATCAACCCCTATGCCGAAGTATCCCTCTCCTACGTTCAATTTTGCCAGAACCTTGATGAAAATAATAATTTTTAACTGGGATGTTGTTAAAATCCCATGATTCCGCGACCGCGGCGATCTCGCTTGATGCTTTCCTTCGCCCTAAATGGAGTTCAACTTTCTTAATATTAAAACTCATATTTCCCTTTAGAAAACAACCCCCTCCTCTTCCCTTCCATAGCTGCCATGGCATTTATTAACAGACTGTTTTTGGTAGCGAAGCGGCTTAATTAACCTGTGTAAGAGCTTTCTCCAATATTTACTACGACTTTTCTCTTTTATTCCCGTCACTTCTCATACTCATGCTAACTTCTGTATTTTCTGCTCACTGAGTTTAAACGTTTTGCTGTTCTATGTTCAATATCAAGGATGTATTTTTTAATAAGATATAAACGTCTCGCTACTGCTTTTCATTGAAAATATCAACTTCATCGTATCAAGTCCGCGTAAATACCTTGAACACGGTGTGAGTAGACTCTGTTATAGTAACATAAACTATAATAATAAATTCTTTTTTATTAATAACCTTCGTTTAATTGCGCTCATATATATTTTAAACATAAGACTGTACTTTTTTCGTAACGCTGAGAAAGAGAACTTGTTCCCTTTAATTTTACAGCGATTTCATATGGAATTTTCCTGTGGAAATGACGGAATGTGTGAACATGGATCCAAAAACCACATTGTTGAAGCACATTAAAAGCAGCGAGGCAACTATAGTTTTTGGTATATTATTCCTTGAATAATCAAGCTCTGTTTAGCCCCCAGTTTTTGAGTTGCGTTGCAAGGTGTTCAGATAAAAAAAACCGTGTGCCAAGGACATGATCGGTCTAGAACTCGAGGAGGGTATGAGAGAAAATGCGTTTAATGAAACTTGATGTTTGTGGACCTAGGTGTGTGGTGTCATTTTCCACTAACGTTTGAACGCTGAACCGATTGGAACGAGTCCGGGCCACTCTCTTTTCCCCATACTCTTGCTCTAAAGATAATAAACCGTTAGATGAGAATTTTCTGCGTTTTCATTTTTTTTCATTATTGCGTCTACCACTGGCTAATCATCATGATGGAAAATACTCGGAAACGCAATTACTGCAATTTGGTTGCCCGTAAGTTCGAAGATTAACGATATCACGTTTGCCAACATGAGCGGCTCACACAGATTAGCCACTAGTCATTGCTCCGAAAATTCGTTCTGATGTAATGAAGCCAAAAAGGGAAGGTAGAATGCCTACACTGATATCCAAGTGATTAGGGTGCATTAGATTAGGGCTTGCACTCATCCAGCAACCTCCTTTAATCTCATTTCCAATAGATCAACTCATATCAGTAGAACGACCGGTGAATTATTTAAACCTTCTATTCTTCTATTTATTTTGTCTGGTCCAGACTGTTATCTCTAGAATGCTGACGGGTTCCGGTTGATTAGAAGTGGAGTGTAATGGAGTAGGTTTGTATACATAATTACGTACTCGTTGATTAAATTCATCTCACTTCAACGCATACTCATCGAATGGGTCAGCTCGGGTAACCATCCAAAGTAAATCCTCTTGAGCCATGAAAGTAAATCATCCGTGTCAAATAGAAGCACATTCTTGTTGAATTATCTAGGAGCCTGACGATGTGTCTGACGACTGGCTTTTGCTGTATGGTTTAATTGACCATTCGAAACAAAGTAATATTATGTACATTTTTTGGATAGACATTGGCAGCTATAGTCCTTATACCCACATTGGTGTTTTTTTTCTTTCAATTTTAGTCGATGTTCGTTTATTTCATTTTTTTTTACACGCATCCACTTAGTTTTTTTTTTTCATGTTTTGAGCGTTAGTTGGTTTCTTGAGATCCCAGTCGCGTCAGCCTTTTGTGATGACAGTGTGTCATCCGCTTACGTCTAGTGATTGTACCTACCTCTCAGATAGAATGCTGGTATACTGTAAGAATATTGCCAGAGCCGCTGCCCTGAAAATGTTAAGGTCAGGCAGTTATTCATTCATAGTGGGGTCTCCTTTTATTCAGTCACCTGTTGCAGTCGAGGCGCCCTAAGCCAGAGGTTGATAGGATCTCCACTCCTCATTTTACGTTGGGGGTAAAAACTGCTGGAAAAATACCATTAGATAGTCAAACCTTTGAAAGTTCTTCGGCTCAAGGAGTTAAGGTTCATCATCCCTCATACCTGAAATGCCTCACTCCCCTTCAACGAGTAGGCACTTCAAATTCCGAGAGTATCTTCATCATAATAGCCCAGAACTTCCGATACCCCGCTGTCCTGAAAATTATTTCCAAGTTAAAATTGTAAGCAAGGGAGAGGGTGTTTGCCGGGAACTTCTCCTTAGCCTTTCATAATATGAGGAAAAGGAAAGAAAAAATTCTGGGGGAACAAATAAACCTAAGTACTTTTAAGAAGTGCGCCTTGATAAATGGGAGGAAGCGGCCCATCTCAAGCCTAGGGATACCATAAATCAGGCGGTGGGATATTACAAAAGTTTTTGTTTCACCCCCTCCCCCATGACTTCTTCTGTACTCTAACCTCCGCGCCTTCGCTTCACGCTCAGTCCCCGCCTAAGCTTACCCGCCGACCGGCCAACTCACCCCTCCTTCCCACATTATAATATCTTTGGTATATTCGAATATTTTGGAAAGGCTAAAAAAAAGAAGAAAAAAAAAAACGAGGAAAGAGAGCTAGTTTTTTCATCAAGCCTGGTGCTATCAAGGCGAGTGGTCCCCCTTGGTCGGGTTCATATATGAACTTTATATTGAATTTGTCCCACTTGCATATAAAAATAGACAAGTTTAAGAATAAATATTTTCTTTCAATTTCGGAGAGGGAGGGCTCTCAAGCTAAGAAAGCTCCCGTGTGTGAGGAGATTCCTCTGAATTCAACAATGGATCGAAGTTATAAGTAAAATCATGGAGGAACGTTTTTTGCCTCTAAGAATGTTGGGGTCCCAGGTTGAGGTTGAGAGAGATAAACTTTTAGGGTTTCATCTGTTCAGGGATGGCATTCAACCTCTTACCTCAGAACTCCTACATATTATTTTAAAATTAATAAGCCTTTATAGTGAGCTTCGTTTGAATGTAGGGAAGGGAGGGGTTTGGGGTTATTTGAAAATACCTTTAAGAGATAAAATACCAATATGAAAATATTAATTTATACCCACAAACAACGGCAATCTCTCCAGAACCCATATCGATAAATTTATCTTCCAATAATTGTAAAAAATTATATTTCACACACCTATGACCCAAAAAAATCGGGAAAAATAGATATCAATGTAGGTACCCGTTTTGCCCTGCCTGTCTTCGTCCCATCTAAATTGATTCAGTGTCATACATTCAGCGGAGAATGGTACTCCTCATGGCTAACTCCACAAAATCTTGGAATAACATTATAAAAAAAGAGATAACCGAGTCTATTGGCAAAATGCCCATTTTTTCAAAAATCGTTTTACGGCCTTTTTTTGAGTCAGGACAGAGAGGGTGGACTACAAAAGCATGACGGATTTTTAATTTAGACGCATTGAACAGTAAAAAGTAAAATATCAAGGAAGGTGAACACCTGCTCTTTTTTATTCTAGGTTGTTCTTCGTATCCTCAGATTGGAAACACCATGTAACATCAACGTACAGGCAAAACCGTGTTTCCACCTCTCTATCGGTTTGGGTGTTGTAATCGAACAACGTAGGCTCCTCAACTCGGCATTCAACAGTTAGCACTGAAAACAGCCCGCTGACCCTCCCAGTCGCCTTGAAGGTGGCGCTGTCTTCCGCTTCGAAACCTCCGAAACCCTTTTCAGAACCTACCTCTAATAGGAAATCCCCTTCTGTTGCAGACCCCCCCCCCCCCTGGTGAAGCACCCTGTCGCTTGCTTTGAATGGGTCACGCCACTTTGGAGATAAAATAATCAATCTAATCAACTCCAAGGGTTTATATCTGGCTATAAACTCCTCTGCAAGCCTTTTTCTCGTCTCAGTCTGCGTGTTAATGACCGGGGAAACGCATTTGATAGTCCCCCTCCCTGACACCCCTCGTTTTCCCACCTCATTGCATAGGAAAGCACCTCCTCCCTGCTGCGTTTAACATAAACTCAAGTTTGTTGATAACAAAGAAACCTTTTTTCCGCGTGCTCGTGAGAGCTTACGCAGTAAAAAAGAGTTTCCCGAACAAAATTGCTGTCAGGAGTTTTAAAATATGAAAATAACGATACTGAAAATAATTTTTAACTTGGTTGACGTAAGAGTTGCTTGCCGAGCGATTAACGACTCTGATACGGGAATGAAGGCTAAGGAAAACAAATTAACCCTCTATCTACCACTCTAGGTTGTTAAGAAAATTACTTAGGTTGGTAGGTTGGTAGGTAATTACTTTGGTTATTGGTCACACCTATTCTGATTTATTCAATACCCACTGTTTTATCTCACTCAATCTCCATTCTTCTAGCCATACACTTCTGGCACGTTGAGTAGTCTAACAGATTTTGATCAGTCCCGACCGGTCGATCGAACTTCGAGAGAGAGAGGGTAGTTGTTAATATGAACATCAGAAAACTATGAACAAGGGACGACCGTCTAGGTACCTATCCAAAACCGAAAAAACCTCAGTATTACCAAAATGAAACCAGCTCGTCACCTAACAATACGGCCTTATTACAAAAACTTCATGAACACGAATGGTTACGTTCCTTGACTGCCAAGTATAAGGAAAACCGACAGCCTTGGATTTCTCCCCGTTAAATCGACATAGGTACAAGAGAGAGGAGAAGGAAAAGAGTTAATAAATCCAATAAAATAGGCGAACGTGCGAGCTCGCGGAAAAGCTTTGAAGGAAAGGGAGGTTATTGATTGGAGAAACCTCGCTAACGATGAAGAGGCGGTTGGCTCCTCTGATTGTGATGCTGTGCCGTTGAGCGAAGGGTGGGGTTCGGCTTACCTTTAAATCATGCTCTCATGCGCCCCTGGGACCATAATAAAACTACCTAACTACCGACCATACATTCATACATACTCAAGCGAATGTGAGCCGTCGAGTCAACATAATTCAACTACCATCGTTTCTCCGTCACATGTGTACTCCGTGATACGGGCCCCAGAAAATTCACTTTGTGGTCGCTCGAGATGATTTTCAATGTGGCGTATTGGTGATGAGTAGAAGATCCATGTGAATATCTCTCTTGTTATTCGATTGAGGTGCAAGACGACCACAAGATACATGAATGTCATGTATTGTATGGTATGAATGAATGACAAGACTATTCGCTAAGCAGCTGTACTACCTGTAGATATATCGGACCTGCTGCCTCTCGCTCGAACTTGATTATGTCAACATTATCTCACCGAACAACAAGTCATCTAGACCTTTAGTGGTAATCTGTGTGGTGCGACAGAAATGATTTCAAAGTTAGGGCTTCGAAAAAAGATCAGAAGGATTTATCGTCAAAGGACCCTCAAAAAAGGCAAGACACTCTACCCTTATTCCCCCCTGTACCTATAAAAGCTATCGAACAATGATCGGTTTTCACCAAAGCTTCGTTACTAGGAAGAGTAGGTCCCTCGATCTCCCTTTCTCGAATGATCTAATAACTTTCCCCAAGATTAAAAGAGACCACTTCCCCCTCTCCAGCTCTTCTGAGCCCACCATGGTCAACCTCTATTCCCTGTAATTCCATTCTTTTGTGGACTTGAAGGCCTAAACCCATTCAATGCCTATCTTATATTACTCCCATATTTCATTACTATGTCGAAAATCGCCCGTTGCTTTCCTTCGCCCTCATCATTTTTCCCGACTTTCCCGTTCGAACTGAGAGAACTTGTGGGATGCTCTACCATTGAAGCTCCTTCTTTTTAAAGCGACGATATTGAATGTTTTGTAATAGTGTACAGAAGAAACACTCTTTAGGTAAAAGGCATTTTAAAGCTGCTTGTTTTGATTCATGAGTGAATATACAGGATATCACGAGTGGCTCAGTTTTCCCTCCATTTTTAAATGTTGAAAATTGTGAATTTTGTCATTGGGGTGTATTACGAGCTGTTTTTCAAGTTCGTAGCTGTAACATACGCAATTTTTTTTTTCTACATCATTTGCTCGAAAGTCTTAGGACAAATAAAAGACAAAATGTTAATACGATTATTGATAAATCCTGTGAAGTTTGCTATTGAAGAGCTCCATAGAGGGACTTTTTCAGAACAGATGATAGTTTTCCGACGATGCACTCACAATATTATGAAGTAATGTGACCGTTCTTCGAAAGGAATAATAACACATTTCTCGTCTAGCAAAAAGCGATGGCCTCGAGTCAAAAGAGTTATAACAACGTTAAATTGCCACTATTAGTCCCTGAAGGGGGAAAAGGACCTCAAGGAAATTGCGGAACTGTGGTATAATAAGAAAGAACGAAAACTTTACTGGTTTCAGGGCTGTTTTCTTTCCAGGATGAAAAAAAGGAGATATCCAAGAGGGCGATAGAGGTTAATTAGCGAAAACCTAACTAAGCCATTAGGAAAAGCTACGTTCAAGGGTTTGGCTTGGTGTAGGTCTTGGGGAAGGAAGCAACCCATGGTGGAGGGGGGAGGTTTTCAGTTTCTCGGGCTTGCTGATTTGTACATTTAGTGTAAGGAAGAAATGCGATGTTTTAATTCTTTTAGTAGAATCATAATGGAAGTGCAACCCCTTTTTATTTAACCCCCTTTAATTTTTTAATTTCCTAGGAAAATTATACTTGACACTACCTAAATAACAGGCCGCAATTCTCTCTTAGCAGTTGTCGAGAAGGCCAGGTTCAGACAAGGAATCGTGAAGTATAATTATTTAATTATTTCGCAGTGGGTCACGTACGTTGTACGATCACTTATACGACAATAATTATCTACGAATTAACTCTCTCCAAAAACTCGTTGAGCTTCTCTAGGGCTTAACGTATTAAAGTCAATCTTCCAAACGGAGGGAATTAATCATTAATTAATTAATTTTAATTTTAATATTTTTTTAAATAATTTTAAAAATTAATCATTAATTATCATAACCAACATTGTTGAAATTTTATAATACAATCATCACCTTAGTAAAATATAAGTGGTGCCTGATTGAACTTGAGTTGATGTTTGGCAATATCACGAGTGTCCACCAATCAATATCTGAAATTAGAGAGGAGAAATTGAGATGAAGAAACCAATGATGACCTTCGGCTAATATTTACCCGGACTACACAAACAACTTACAATCAACTTAATTTTCATTACGCGCAACGGAACATCGGCGGCGGAACCTCCTTTAGATCAACAAGCCTTCAGAAATAGGAGCTGGTTGGAGAAATTCCGGGGTGTCTACAACGTATTGCAAAAGAACAGGGGTGTAGGAGGACCCCTATAATCTCGGAAATTCATTTTTCAACTAAAAGTTAGTTTAAGACAAAACATGAGCACGAACAGAATTTATGTGCAAATCCTCGGGTTATTCGAATCATTTTGAAGGTACCCACCGCCGCCGCCGCAAAAGCTTATGTTACATAGGTTGCTCAAATGAGGGTGACCTTTTGCATGAAAACATAGGTTGATTATTCAAGGAATAACCAACCAAAATGGGTAATATTTACCCAATTTCACCCATAACTTCTTCCAGTGGGTGCCAATCGCTCTGGGACCCACTCCATTGGATTCAGCGTCCAAAATTTAGTGGAAAATGATTCCCCCACTCGCCTAGATCGCCCAAAATCTGGAAAATCCATTTTTCAAAAACACATTTTGACCCCTACCCCGCCCAAATTTGGTCCGATCGGGCTGAAAAGTTTTGAGGACCGTCCTAGGCAGGGAACAGACCCCTGACCCAAATTTCAGATGTTTAGAAAATTTTCTACTACCGAAAACGGCGCGGACAATGGACGGCGGACGGACATTGACCTTTAGGTTGGTTATTGGTTGAATAATCAACATATGTTTTCATGCAAACGTTTCATGGTGTCTAGATCAATGTCCGACCGCCGTCGATTCAACTATTGTTCTCATTATATCGTGGAAATAGAATCACTCAGTATACATCCTTTTTTTTTATTTTCCACAACCTCGTCGCAAGTGATTTTATTTTAAAATGTTGTTTTTAATTACGGATGAGGTCATGGCAGTCACACGAATATCTACAATTTTCTCTCTTTTCTTTGTTTTCAGTTGAGACGACATCATGAAGATGAATACAACAGACCAATACACAGGTTTGTTGGGAGTCAGTTTTGTTTCTTGTCATTAATTTTTTCTAAGTTCCGGTTAATTAATGCCGTGGTTCAAGTCAGAGTTTTTCTCCGTTTACTCGTGATGCCTCGTTCTCAGTGGGTTTTTAGACGCCAGATGGGAAGAATGGTTGAGAGGCCAAGGGATTCGCAGGCGGAAAGATTCTCAATCCCAAGTAAAAAAAAAAAAAATAAAAAAAAAAAAAATAAAAAAAAAAAAAAAATAATAATAATAATTAGGCAGTAGTAGGTAGGTACCATTTTTAGGACGGCCAACAATGGATGGAGGGTGGACGTTCGGATTTGAATCTACATACCTTAAAACGAAAATGTTGATATTTTTACAAGAAAAAATTATTTGAGTCGATGAAAGTACAAGGTTGTATCTTGCCAATCAGTGTAATGGACCAAAAGAAGTTGATGCGGTACTCATAAATGTGCCCATTTGCCATTAAAATGCACTTGAGAGGCGAGGTGAATGGAGCAGTACCCCAATCGTGGGAGGGGGGGGGGGGGGGTCTGTTCTGAGCTTAGGAAGATACTTGGACGTGAGCGTCAAAACTGGGCGACGAACCACAACACATTGTATAATGATTATGTATTCTCAATATAATCATAACACTAACTAAACAATAACAATACCTAACTAACTAAACAATAACATGATACTTGTATTCAATTCCATTACAAGCCATTCGTGATTCATGTAGCTTTCATTCTAAAAACCAATGGCATAGAGGTTATTCAAAGGCGTAGTTGCTTCCATGCCGTTGGATGATCCAAACTAGTATCCCGTACGCGGGTTTCTGAGGTTGGTTGCGGGTTCAATAAATAATAAACCGAAATGGGATTGTGGTTTTATTCTGAGTAGTTACAAGTAATTAATCAACAAAGGTTTCTGGTGACTGTTGAATCGTTTTATTTGCTTATACGTCCGTAAATATAGTCTGACCTGTTACTATTTTTAAACGGTGGTGTTATCCCAATTGATCGCTCGACAAGTTGACCGCTACACAGTGTTGAGGAGCCATCTTCGATGATCGTCCGCTAGAGCAATCCGAAGTGGGCAAAACTGACGGCTACACATTCCGATTCGGTCATGGGGGCGACTAAATCCGAACTGAGACTTTTCCCAGTGTTGTTCCGACGTCAATTAAACCCGACCGAGTGCTGTTTTGCCCCCCGCGTTCCTTCTTTCCCATCAGAGGCCGCTTGGTCCCTTGCGGTACCTGTGTAATCAGCGCCTGGACGAGGAAGCTGGCCCCCGATGGGTAGTTTTGTGAAGAAGGGGGGAGCAAATACGCCTACGGTTTTCAACTCTCCCAACTAATGACACCGCGTTTCCAAGTGTTTAGTCAGGGTGAGCTTTCAATCGCTTTAATTCAGCGTCGCCCTTCAGAACAAAGTTTCGGTCCGGATTTTCGGTTTTCCCTGGAGACCTGTCGCAGCACTTCCCTTGACGGGGATTGTGACTAAGATTGGAATTACGGCTCAGCTTGAGATTTTCAATGACTTGAAACTGAATTCATTCAGTCGTTTCTAAAATTCGAATGATATTCATACACTTCATACACGAAAATAAGGTCGTGGAACGAAGGTTAACAAAAACGAGTTCTTACACGTATACTGTCAAACAGTGCTCCCTGAACTTTTCAGCTGCAATCGCATCAATCATATTATTTTTGTTTATTTCAAATTCATCATTGTGTCCTTTCCCCGATTCTTGGATACTGGTAAGTATTAAAGTATTGATGTTGAATAAAACGTAAAACCAGTCGTAAACGGATAAAGTTTTGAAGGAAAGCATTTTAATTTCCTCCTAACCTGACCGCAAGTCTGCCTGTTTCAGACGAGCAGGGGGAATACCGTTATTTATTACTGTCCCATTTCCCGTTTGGGAGGATTCCCGTAGGTTGCCGGGGATGGGCGATTTACACTCCTGTCCTAACCGAACCGCCTCCAAAGCGGACCACGCAGGTTAACGTAAGTATGCACTCCAGCCCTCCATCCTTCTCGGCTACATCGTGTCGCATACCGTATCCGAGAGTGATGTCTTCTCTTTGGGAGTTACCTGTTCGTGTAGGACCGAAAATGTGAACTGTAGGCGGGAGGCAGTTAGTTCCCTTTCAATCTCCGGGTATGGTCGTTAGATTCTCAGTGACAGGAAAATGAGGGAATTCAATTTTGTGAGCTTGTGATTATTCATTCTTTTTGGTACGCCATCCAAGTCGTCCCACCATCAACAAAATTTAACCCTGACTCTTCTGGAGTCTCTAGACACCTATATATTATTGCAGCTACTGAGACTATTATGTCCTATTTTAGCATATTTCCTTAAGCTACTCTTTTAACTCCACGACCAGTAGAAAGATGACGACCAGTTGACTGCCAATCGGGGCGCATGTTGACGGGATTGAAGATGTCACTCATCATTTACGAACTACCCTCGAAAATGTCATTTGTACCCTGCCAAAAACCTGTTGCCCCAGCGCAGCTTTGAATGCGCTGCTTGGTTGGGTCTCTTTCCATGAAAACAAAAAGTTACGATGACGACGCTGTTACATTCTGAGGATGCATCGACCGGTCTAGGCCAGGTTCTCTCACCCGTTTCCTCTTGTTTTGGTTGGTTATTCCTTGAATAATCAACCTTTGTTTTCGTGCAAAAAGTCAATCTCTCCGATTCGGTCCAAAATTTTTTTCTGAACGTTTCAAGGTATCTAGATCAAAATTAGCAAATGTCCGCCCGCCGTACGCCGTCCGCCGTCCACGCCGACTTATGCTAGTAGAAATTAATCTAAAAATCTGACATTTTGGTCAGGGGTTTAGTTAGGGGCTCTAGTTGGTCCTCGAAACCTTTCAACCCGATCGGACCAAATTTGGGCGGGGTAGGGTCCCAGAACGATTGGCACTCACAAGAATAGGTTATGGGTCAAAATGGCTATCCATTACTCATTTTTGAATATGTGTTTTTGAGATTTCTGGCACATAGGCGTGTGGGTTATGATTTGCCACCAAATTTAGGACGCTGAATTCAATGAGACGAGTCTCGGAACGATTGGCGCCCTCTGGATGAGGTTACGAGTCAAAATATACCCATTTCGAATGTCTGTCTTCGAGATCTCTGGTACCTAGGCGTGTGGGGTATCATTTTCCACTAAATTTTGTACCCCGAATCGATGGAATGGGTCCACCACACCCACTGTGCATCTGGTCCGAGGTTTAAATTAGTCTCCATGCGTTTGGTTCGTGGAATAACCAACCCGTGTGTAAGAATTTGCTGCGTTTTGTGTTCTGTTGCTGCATGCACTGGTTGCTGCTTCTTTGACGCATAGATGTTTAGTTTAATTTCAAACTAACCCCTCGTTCAGTATTCTAGGCGGTATCAACCCTTAATAATATTGGCACCTACTATAAGAGTTTCAGTGCCTCCATAGCGAACTAAACCAAAACGAAAATCGATTTGAAGCGCTTGAAAAAGCGGAGGAAAAACCGACTGAACGCGACGAATTCAGCAAATGGGTCGCCGCAACGGGTGATATCGCGCTAATGAACACTAATCCAGTTATTTAGATCCCTCTCGTGACCGGAGGAGTGTGTGAGAGGGTGGGGGGACCGCACATCGTTTGCTGCCTCAGGAAGAATGATAATGTGTCGAACACTAGGCGCCCCCTATTGGTTAGCAATTAGCGTCTCCCCCTGCTGGTTCTTTGGCGTAAATCCCCAGCGGTGCCAAAACCATTGCCAACTGAATACCAGGCCGAGGGAGCTAGTTTCTGAGATAATTATGACACAACGAGGGAGAATTTTGATCACTTGTTTCCTTACATATAAAATGTAGTACAACATTCTACACTTTTTATCTCGAAGGCAATTTCACTGTCTATAGGATAAGGGGGTGCAGTAGAGCCCTAATTTCTATTTAGTTGTCGCTCCTAACTTATTTCATGTATAAAAATACATAATAAAATAATATATTTAAAACATTTAATTATATTTAGTTGATGGGTTATGTTGAGGTTTGGTCAAAAGTCCAGATTTATCCAACGTTTCTGGCAGTGTATTTGTCCATACATGCAACACGTCATAGGTACTTCATTCAAAGCAAGAGGGGGAGAGAATGAAAAAAAAGTAATAGCACACAACTACATACGTACATACAACTACTCGTATCAACTGATACAAAAGTCCAAAATTTATGGGGAGAGTAGTGAATGTATGTTTTACTTACATAATATGAACGGTGTCCAGGACAGCAGTCACCCACCTTTGTGAATTATGAACATAAAATAACAGCGAATGTTCAACAACAGATGATGCAGCCTTTCTAGATACATTTTCTCTTAGACTAAATCTACGAAATTAAATAATATGTTGTTTAGTGAGTAGGCGCACAAAAACAAATTTTAGTTAAAAATCGATTATCCAAATGAATCTAAAAAGTATGTATACGCTGATAAAACTCCCATAAGTGTAGGGGAACCAGTACTCTCATAGGTAGAATCTTTGAATCCTTTCCCTTTAACCACAACTGGGAGCGTCTGGGCGTAAACTGCCTCCAACGAAGAATGCCGGCAAATTACAGTTCCTAGGGGAAGGGGTAATTCGAGTTTAAAGTTCGAAGCTATGATACTCAAGTTTGCCTCGGACCGTTTAATTATCAAACAACGTCTAATACGGTTTCTCAACAGCATTAGGCTCGAGTTGGCTCGCACAAAAGATAGCACAAACTCTGATGCAGAAGAGCGGCAAAGCTTTGGTCAAAATGATAAACAGTAGAATGCTTTTGGTTGGTTATTCCTTGAATAATCAACCTATGTTTTCATGCAAAAAGTCAATCTCTCCGATTCAGCCAAACAATTTTTTTCTGGACGTTTCAAGGTGTCCGTCCGCCGTACACCCGACTTTGGTAGTAGAAAAATTTCTAAAAATCTCAAATTTCGGTCAGGGACTCGTATTTAGCTCTGGTTCAAAAAATGGATTTTCAAAATTTTTGGCGATCCAGGCGTGTGGGGTATTCTTTTCCACTAAATTTTGGACGCTGAATTCAATTAAATGGGTCCCAAAACGATTGGCACCCATCGGGCGAAGTTATGGGTCAAAATGGGTATCTACCTACCCATTTTGAATATGTGTTTTCGAGATTTCTGGTACCTAGATTTGTGGGGTATCATTTTCATCTAAATTTTGGACGCTTAATCGATAGGGATGGGTCCGGGACCCGCCGCACCCACTCTTTCCCCCATTTTCCTCATGTTGAAGAAATAAGTCACCATGTGCCTGGTCCGAGAAATAACCAGCCCCAGTGTTTTGATTAAGACACCTTGAAACGCACAGAAAAAATGTTGGGCCGAATCGGAGAGGTTGACCTTTTGCATGAAAACTTGTTAAACATAGGTTGATTATTCATGGAATAACCAACCAAAAGCAGGCATTCAGGACCCAAGACGTCTCAGGGTTGAGGAGGTCAGTTTCTCATCAACCCCCTAAATTCCCAGCCTCCTCAAAGGGGATCTATGAATCCCAACTGCTTAATCTTATAACAAAATTTGTCCAAATATCCTATATTGGCGCATCACTCACGACATGTAGACATTAGTCTTCGTATCCCTACCACTTTTAGTGATAGTGCGCTCACTTCTTATGGAACACCTTCGTGTCATGTTTTGTAATGTTTTTGAATACAAAACGCTCAAAAATTATGATTGCTTCAAGAAAGGAGATTTGTGAAGGAATATAAAGGAGGGATATTTTTATTATTATGAATTTGTTGAATAAATCAGTGTATTCATAACATCTAGAGAAGAAATTTGTCCTTCATTTTGATTGTTTATTCCTTGAATAGTCAACCTGTTTTCATGCAAATAGTCAATTTTTCCGGTTCGGCCCACATTTTTTTCTGGGCGTTTCAAGTGCATTCTAGATCAGAATTCGCAAATGTCCGTTCGCCGTCCACGCCGATTTTGGTAGTAGGATAATTTTTATGCTCTTATTGGTCCTCGAAACCCTTAGGTCAAAATGTGTTTTCAAAAAATGGATTTTCGAAATTTCTGGTACCTATGCGAGTAGGGTATCATTTTCCACTAAACTTTGGACGCTGAATCGATTGGTATGACTCCTCATGCGCCTCGTCCGAGGAATAACAAACCGCTGTGGTTTACTGCAATGTCGTGAGAGTCAATTCGGTGAGAAGTGGTGTTACACTACATCGGTATAGTAATTCCTTACCGTGCATTGCGCATGCTTTGATACATCAAAGGCAACACTTAGGTAGCTCATAAGGTGACCAATACATCACTCAATAACCTCACTAAATACGCCCTCTTTTTGATTCTAGTACCTAATTCCAACGCGTATTGTGAAGCAATTGTTTTATTGTGCCGCCTGCGAAAAATACGTCCACAGAAGAACAACAATAAGCTAAATAAAAACTTCTTCTTAAATAAAGCTACTTCAAGCCTCAATCCGATGTTTGTGCAAATGTTTCCCGACCTCAACTGTTTCCTCGCTGTTCTTTACAAACATAGTAATGTTCCCATATAAAAATCTACAAAAAATGAAGTATAAGGTATGTCGCAGGTCCTTCATTACAACTCACTTCCTTTCATCGTGTATGAACGTACCCTATTGGTGTTTCCTCATGGGCTCTTTGATTGGATAGGTATGAAAGAGAAAAAGACGATTTTTAACACAACCAGAATGACCGTGTTCTGCCCTTAATTTATCTAAGTCGTTGTTTTGGACCACTGTCCAATAATTTTTTTATCCTAAGTTTTTTTTTATCCTGAGTTTTCATGAAATACTGTTGATTCTACAAGAAAATATTTCCAAAACTTGAGTCATAGGTGTTTTGAAAAGTGGTTAGATTTTCCATGACTTAGCTTGCTTCATGTCCTCCCGGCAGCTGAAGTTGTTACTAACCATAATATTTCATCAACTGTCAATAACGAATCGTGAACTCAATTTTTCAGACCAATCGTCATTTTGTAGATAACTACAACGGTACATCGGCACTGACCGCTTGATATTTGCATCATTAATAATTTAAATTTATGTTAATGTTTTCTCCCATAGCATTGCTCAATAGTTTCCAATTGAACAACTCTAATTGGACACACCTCAGCATAATATTAAGGAGGGACATTCCCATTTTGTATAAGAGCACTGATCATTCAAAGTAACCCCACCCTCAATCGAGAGCATCTTTGAGCATTCTATTGGAGATCTCCCGAAGACGCCGATCTTAAGAGGATCGCCCGCAGCCTCTTGATCATACGATTTGTCGTAGGTGTTAAAGGGGAAGTTCAATAGGAAGACGGTATTACAGGGTAGAGGAGCTAATCGATTGAATTAACCCGACAAACCTACTAATTGTATCCCACCCAGATAAGGGTGTTGGCAATAATGATGTCGCCGGATGATCCCTAATTCCGTTAGGTACCTCATTCCCGTTTCATCTTTAGGGTTCCTCACCATTTGCTTTCCCCTTTGCGACACGGAAACCTCGACTTCATGTGAAGTTAATGCATTTCAGGACAGGGTACATTATTATAATTTTGGCTTATTATTCTTTGAGTATTAGGGTACGCTTCTGCTTCTTGGAGAATGGTACTAGGTTTGAATGAAAAGTCCCTCGAACGTTATTCTCATATTTTGAACGTAAGGGAGAGGCCGAGGGGTAGTAGAGTAACATTAAAGTTGATAGTAGTTGAAGACACAAAAACGGCCGATTGCTTTTCTTTACGGAACTCGGCGGCTGTAAACTAGGAGAAAGAGGGTAGAGACGGTAGTAGGGGGCCTGGCTCAAAAGAAAATGGGCGTGTCCGAAAAGAAAGTGAGTTTAGGGTCTAGAAATTATGCACAGGTGGTGAAGGGAAGGTGCTCGGTTTTTCCGAGCCACATGAGGAACACCATGCTGAGAAACTGAGTAAAGTGGGCCTTGTAGATAAAGCGATCCATCTAAGACCTGAATGACGATGTTGGAGAAATGAAGAACCAAAGATTCGATTCAAGTTGAAATAAAATATTACGTTCGACGAAGATATCACGTAGAATGAAAGTGACATCAGTACATTATTACGTTCCATGGCACTAGCTGGTGAAATGGCGAGAGCGGTACACGGGTTCGGGAGGGGCTGAAGGGTTAAAGAATTGATGAAACTAGGGGAGGGGGGTAGTGGAAGTAGGGGTTGCTATTATCTACTTCGTCCACCATTTACCCCCGGAGGCAGTAGGAAGCAAGGCCTCTCCTAAGAAATGTGTCAGGAACGACAACATAAATCTTGTCGCCGATTTATCAGCTGCCCATCGCTCCGGTGATGGTTTCTATTTTCTATTGTGTCTCGGCTGATATCGATTTACTTCTCTCGAACGCCTCCTGCTGACTAAGCAAGATATTTCCGGCATGGCCAGAGATATGCTCGTGCGATAATCCCATTAAGGATATAGCTATTTAAAAGATAAGGGATTTTACTTATGAGCTACCGGATTTTATACGGTTCTCGAAGGGATAGAACAAAAACTCAGAGAGCCTACCTTCTCTATGGTAGGAAAAAAACCACCCAACAAAAAACAACGAATCAAGTGCAGTGATTTTGAAATTTGTCAAAGTCGAAGAACCTGGGTCGTTCGACGCACTACAATGAAATGGGATGAAATCCCTTGCATGGACGTTGAGGGGCAGCGTCGTTTGCGCTGAAGCTATTGCCCATTGGAACACCTTCTATTTTATTTCCTATCGTAAAACGTTTGTCCTGTGGCCTGAAAAGTGCTGTGTGCCTTATCGCGTTTTATGATGAGATTTTCTCAGTTTAGTTCGCTTTTTATCGTCCTAACACACATCATAGCTCTTTTGTGAAGAGGCGTTTCGACGATTTCCCATCTCATACAGACAATTTTACAGTAGATTCCTGCCACTTCATAAGAGTAGAATGTGGAGGAAGGATTCCGGAGATAGAATGCATTGTTGCCATCCCGTCTATAAATTGGTTGTCAGAGCGCAATGCAATGGTCGGCTTTGGTTACTGGAACTTTTGGTGAGCCGGTCATTGACGTGTGATTGAAAAAGTCGATGGTTTTCAACGATATGTCTTTAGGTAGTTTCATTTTATTGAGTTGTTTTAATGGCCATAATTAGGGCTATCGACACCTAAAGGTGGCTATTGCATTCAGGAGGGAAATTTCAATTTTTATCCATGAAATTATGGAGTCATGTTACACCGTTCAACAAGGCAAACGAATCTTGTAGAAACCCAACATTTCAATACTCCCGTCCCGAACAAGCCATCTAGGGCAAAGTAGAGGTGATAATCAGTGTTGCTAACAAGCAGGAGGGCATCAGAACTCGTGGAATCGATTTCCTCGTTAATTAAGATAAGTCGGAGTCAGACAAGCAAAATGAGACGCTTGAAACCCGTGAGACAAAACTTCCCCGTAGGTCCTGGGATCAGGGGACGCGGCCATTACCCGTGGAAAGGCAACTTGGCCAATAATTAATGGGAAGCGCGAGGAGAGCTACCAGAGGCGAGGTCGGGGAACAATGCTTGAACTAGTTTGACCTGTGATGTAGTTGGCACAGGTGCAGGACCACAAGTCAGTTTCCCTTCGTGAGAAGCCAAAGGTGAGGTATCAAGTCAATGCTGCGTTGGACGACTAAAATCTAATTCGAATTTATCAAGTCCAAAGGAGGATTGAAAGCCATGTTAATTAGTGTTCTCCCCCAAAACTACTGCTCAGAAAAGTGAAGAAAACAATACTCGTAGTGATTTCCTAGCCCAGATAAATGATTCCGTGAGCTTTTTAATGGTCAGTATCTGTCGTTGACACTGAGTGTTATTCACCGCGCCCCCTAATGTCTTTATCAATCAAAAGTGTTAGATATTCCACCCTGTGGATATCACGATTATTCCCCATCACAAGGACGCAGAAGTTTCCGAACGACAGAGTAATAGTGAGAGCTACCTAGTTCTTCACGAGAAAGCTTTTGTCCAAGAAGGAGTTGGGGATGCCTGAGGCAACTCAACCTCAAGAACCGCGGTTTCAAGAATTTCCCGAGTAAACTATGAACCCAGTCAAAGAACTTCTAGATGAGTCAGGAGAGCAGAAACATCCATTCCGTTTGGCCCATTCAAATTGAAATTAAGTACAATGCCTTCTAGAACTTTAAAAATTCAATTAATAATAATACTGAACGTGAATAACATCCATACAATGAACCATTATCCTCCATTATACTCTATTTGATCTTCAAAAAGCCAATTCTTTTTCCTCTGTTGTCTTTGCATTTTTAGAAATTATCTTGAGTCGAAAATTATTACAGATACAATGTATAGGAATTCATTTCACATTGGAAATTTCAGCATATATCATCTTTATGCGAGGAATTTATGTTTCCTCCATATTGACAACGCTTTTTGATTATATCTGAACCCAAGAGTGATTTAGTAACATGATCAGCTAGCTATTCATAGTATGGTTTTCCTAGGCTTCACAGGATCAGATTGGGGAGAATAAATGGAGCACCTAGGCTCAATCACATTATGCGCAAGTGGAGGGGTTTGCTCGTAAAATACGAGGAAAAGGCCGATGTGATCGCGGAGAATGAGAAGGTGCCCCTTTTAAAGGGCCTATTGATTGAGAACTATTGTCGTGCCCCAAAGGGTTCCTCCGTGCTCTGAAAGCAAGTGGTTGGGATGTTGGCCGTAGGGAGTGGAACATCGCTATTACCTTTGTAAAATAAACAGATCCTATCAATAAGGTATTTATGTTAGGGGGCGAGAGAGAGCCATAACGGAAGCATTAGAAGGTCCCGGCGATCCGTAGTGGATGGGGACCTACCGGGATGGGTGATATTGGTCACTTTGGAGGGAGAAGAAGGTAGAGAGTTAAAGGGTCCCACAAATCCTCGAGCCTTGAAGGGAAAACGAAGAGCAAGCTAGTGATCGGTTAGCATAATGCGGCTTCCTAAAACCCCTACCAAACACAAACCGCCAGTTCAATACCTTTACTCTCAAAACCTAATTTTGCTTTTCTAAAACCAATCTTTAGGCTCCCTTCGACTAGAGCCGATATCCCATCGAAGGGTAACAGTGGTTTGGACCTGAGATTTATTTCATTTTAAAGTTCTGGCTCTCTCTTTCCTCGCTCAGAGCCGTAGTTTTATGCGGTTGTGGGGTCTCGAAAAGGATTTCGGGGAATTTTTGTGATCGTCGAATCAGTCATTTGAAAACCGATTTGCCGAGGCTCGAGCTCGGAATGCACGGGCGAATTTATCAGGAATGATACCATGTGGGTTGTTATATTAGCAATATATTCCAATGACTCGATGATTCAACAATGTTCCGTTTATATTGAGATCAATGCAGGACTTTATTCATACGCTTCTAACAACAGGACCACCCTTGTGGTACAGTTCAGAGTGATCTTATTTATTTTACATCTGCATCCATTCGATGATACTTTCCGTGCCTCGACAGGTGGGAATGCCCAGTGTATATATTGATTACGGTTTAGCAGGAAAATAGCCTATAAGGAAGTTTTATGTTTCTAGGCCGGACTTCCCGCTGTTAACACCCTTCGTACATCCTTCGTCATTTCGAAAGAGAAATTCCGTGGGTAAGTTGACTAAATTAGATCACTCATAAACGTCTTGAAACCTTAAAGAGGCGACTAAAAAAAGAAACGTGACGGGGGAGCTGACGCCAATCGGGATCAGATGAGAAGTAGAATGGCAATATTTTCGGACCGTGGAATAACACGAAGACCAAATGCTCGGAAAGTGCCATATTGCGGCAATACACACTCCCCCGACACAAAACTCATTCTTGAGGTCTGGTTATAATTCTTCCGTGGGCCACAGCCATGTAGGTTTGGGGGCCTTTTGTCACGGGCTTTTCTCACTTGACCGAGTCACGTGAGAATCCTTCTCTGTTATTGGAGGAGGAAGTCGCAATAAGAGCACTGCCCTTGGCTTCTCAACGTGAGTTTTATTCCCAGTCCTCTCATATAGTCCCGAACGTGCGAGCTAGATCACAATAACAAGTGTACTTACTTTTTTCCTTCAACGAAATC
Source organism: Cyrtorhinus lividipennis (assembly GCA_019603395.1). NCBI lineage: Eukaryota > Metazoa > Arthropoda > Insecta > Hemiptera > Miridae > Cyrtorhinus > Cyrtorhinus lividipennis. The sequence goes on along the minus strand of CM034003.1, from coordinate 14,695,613 downwards.
ATCGCCTATAGCCTGCGACGTTCCTGTGCGTACCACACTCATGCACTCACTGATAAGGAGAACTAAGAAGGGGTGAAATCATCACCGTGAGTTAATACGACACAATGACATAATATAGCAACAACTCAATCCATAGTTCCAAATCAGCGTTTCCCAATATTCGGCGGCCAAGAGGAAAGCGTTTTTGGTTGGTTATTCCTTGAATAATCGGATTTTTCATAATAGAAGAATTTTAAAGAATTTTTCAGACCGGTCAGACCAAATATGGGAGGTAGGTTCAACATGTATTTTTGGTTGATTTTTCCTTGAATAATCAACCTATGTTCATGCAAAAAGCCAATCTCTCCGATTCGGCCCAACATTTTTTTCTGGACGTTTAAAGGTTTCTAGATCAAAATTAGCCAATGTCCGTCCGCCGTCCTCGCCAACTTTGATAGTAGAAATTATTCAAAAAATCTGAAATTTTGGTCAGGGGTCCATTCATGGCTCTAGTTGGTCCTTGATACTTTTCAACCCGATCGGACCAAATTTGGGTGGGGTAGTGGTCAAAATGTGAATTTTGAGATTTTTTGGAGTTTAGGTGTGAGGGGTATCATTTTCCAGTTTTTGTATAAAACACCACTTAGTTTGAGTCTGCGGCAGTTCGACTGCCCGACCTGCTAAAGTGCGAATTTTGTATATTTCATTAGAAAAATCTTAACAATCCTGCAACATAGTTGTTTTTTCATGAATAAAATATTCCCAACTCTGGAATGAATGAGCGGCGAGCTAGAAGAAAACAGCTCTAATTGGTTGGTTCCAAGAGTTTTCTTTCTATTTTGATGATTAGTGGATGCGATCATCCGCCTAGCAATTAAAAATAACGAGTCGGAGAGAGGAAAAGGTACTCAAATGTCTTCTCATTTCATTTCTCTGTCGGGGTGAATTGTTTACTCCCCGAGCGCTAGCAGCTCTCACAGTAATAAGGGTTGCGATGCTCCAAAAATGAGGTGTACTTTGGAATTAAGCAAATCTATTATATATATTCGAGTATGCAGAAGTTTCACGATTTAGTAGAATATTATCGAATGATGACAAAAGAATCTCCCAAATAACCGTTCAGAAGTGCTATTAATTAACCAAGTATTATAGTATTATAATTGCGCTGACAATATAGATCTGCTATGGATCTTTGGACTACTCAGCAGGAAAAAAAGGGACAGGGAAAACATCATTAGCATGAGCAATTTTCCCTGAGGCCTTCCAAGACCCCTGTACTGATCCGACTCATGTTACTGGTAAATTTTCCTTACGAACGTTCATGAGCGAAGTTTCAATCATTATTGGTTTTTGCTTGAACGTCATTGGCGTTCCAAACACTCTGGTACTTAACCTCCTGACAAGACCAACGCAGCCAAAAACCTCGCTCATTACGTTTAAAATGCTAGCGCGTGGGATGTCGATAAAACGATAAGCTGGGCACCAGAAAACCCCATAATACATGTAACGATGGTATTCCTCCTATTTTATCTGCATGCATCAAGATAGTCAGGGTGAGGTGAGCGGAAGGGGGAACTGAGTGCGGCTCCGCGGGTGAGGCCTCGTAATAAATTAGATAAGAGATTCACTTTAATCCTTCCTGGATTAAGAACGAATTTCAAGTCAATTAGCTCCCAAAACAAACTGATGGCTGAGCTGTTATTTTGAGAAGCCGTCCGCATTATGCGGGTATCCGGTAGAGGCGGCAACGTCGAGAGAGGATTAGAGAGGATGAGACGTCGGGTATTTATCAGAGCCCGCGCTGTGAATAAGAACGACGCGGGGATATAAGTAGTCAAAAGCCGAGGACGAATATAAGTGCTGCAATGTTATACTCAATCAACATTCCTCTGAGAATCAGACATATATAATCATCAGGATCAAATTAGAAGAAGAGTCTAATAATGAGACTCGTCCCGCGAGTAATGAAACACAAAAAGATCCTTAGGAATCAAGATTTCACCATCATATATAATCTCGATTACTCATGTCCAGTACACAAGTCATTGTACAATTTTTTGTTCGAGACTCGTTTTCCCTCAATATGCTGCGATAATCCAGCAAAACCTTTTACTGATTCCATCCATTTCTATCATAATCTTTTGTTACCTTTCTTCTTTTGTTACCTTCCTTCTTTTTTTCTTTTTCTTTTGTTGTTGTCTTTTTGTTTGTTTGATCTGACTTCCACTGTTTAAAAACATGGAAAACATAATTATTGACCAGAGAAATTGAAACTCTTAGGTGGATCCTTCAGTATTTCTTTTTTGGTTATTTTCTCAATGTAGCTGGAGGACACATTACAATATTATATTACGTATTAAATTCATGTAAAAATCCAAAAGACTAATATATCTATATATCTCGCCACTTGAGAGAGTGAATTTTGTTGAACTTTCATTGACAAGCTCCACACTGTTCTAAACTTTCTAATTCAAGACGTGGTTTTATTGAATGTAGGTAGGTACATGGAATTAACCTTTTCTTGCCAGGGCCTCAAGTACTTCACCAGGTTATGAACTTTTTAATCGAGCACTCAACTTGAGGTCTTCTATGGAGTTATAAAGCCTTGCATAATACCTTGCATGATACTGAAAAGTTTCCACTCGGCGTTTCAAAGCTTATGAAATTAGTCTCGAGACGAGTCGTAGTAGGTAAGTTGTCAGCCTTTCAGTGAAGTCATCTCTCAACATTCTCTTTCGTGATGAACGGAACCGGAGACATTTCTGAGTTCTCATTTTTCCATAACTCCGTGACACATACGGATGTATGTTGATTGTCATAAATCACATAATCCAAATATTGTAAGGCTGCTGAATGATTAAAGATACGCGTATTTAATAATGGATGGCAGTCGTTCAAATTGAAAAAAAAAAAAAAATGCTTGGATTGATGAAAGGATTTGCTTGGAAAAAAACTCATACTTGTTTGTTAAATGGCTCGTAGGCCCAAGTCTATTTCTTGCCCTACAAGTATATTTATGGGAACCTAATCACCAGGTTCACTGAGTTCATTACAAGAAGTACACCCTGCGCCCATACGAAATGACCGGTTATTCTCTATCTATCTATAGCGTGATTACTTGCGATAGGCGGTTACTGGTGAGAACTAAACGTAAAACGTTGCCCAAACCCGAAACCTGCAGTGGCGAGAAAATGAATGTGGTAAGGGAAAACTCAGGGTGAGTTGAAAACAGCGAGGCGTTTAAAGCATGGGAGAGGTCTGTGGTCCTATTTAAATTAAAACAATAAGTCTTGGGCAATTATTCAGTGACAACGGAACGCTGCAGCCATTTGGTCGGCACGTGCTTTTGAGTAGCAACAAACTTCGGCGAAGAGCGAGTTTTTCCTGCCTTCAATCGGTGTGAAATGAGAAATTCGAAGTTTCTCAGCTTTCCATATTGAGAAACGCTCAGCTGTCGATGCGTATTACACTCAACACCACAAATCGGAAAGTTCAAATAATTTGAATGTTTTTTGATTAGAAGAAAATAAAAACCCAACCGTGAAGAGTGCGGACAGGGACCTTCATTTCAAGAGTAAACCACAACAGGCCCAAAACTGTACCGGTAATTACGAGTATGTAAATAAATTAGTGAGTCTGTCAGGCAATTGAATCAACGATTCTTTCAACTGCTGTTGAAACGTCTTTGACTATCCTAACTTCTCCCTTATGTATATTGTACTGTAACAACAGAAGGATTACTTTTTTAAAATGCGTTGAATAAAAACCCTTGTTTTTACACCTTTTAGACTCCTTGGTTAATTAAGAGAGAAAGTACAGTTGTGGAAGGTTTGCTTAATTTGTTCCCTAATTTGATACATAATCTAAATGGATAAATTAGTCGAAATAAAATTCACACAGTGTTAATCAAAATAATTACCGTAATGCTTAAAGTAAAAATTGGATAATCACGAAAAAATGATTGTAAACGGCTTGAATTTAATTTCTGGGTTTCAGCCGATCACGGGGTCATGGAAAATTGTGTGAACAAGCTTAATTTTCTCCGGAAGTTTGCTAAAACCCGATTGCTATTTATCTGCAAGGTGCAGTGTGGACTAAATATGAATGTTACCACGTGAAATCCACCTTCACCAGCTCGACGTTAGCACGAACCCAGGCCATAACACTTTCATCGCATTAAACGCCCATAACCGAAAGAAACTTCGCTTATTAAAGGAAGCTCCCGTACAAGGTAATTCTATTTCAAGGATTATCCAGATTAGAACTACGAGGATGCAGTAACGGGACTGGTTAAAAGTAAAATAGAATCAAATATCCCGACGAAAGCGAATTGCTTTGCTTCTTCTGCCCAATAAAATTGGTGTTGAAAAATAAATAAATAAATAAATAAATTGATGGAGTTTTTGATGGAAGTTTCTTCTATCGTAAAACAATATAAAGAATACTGCATAGGCTTTCCAGGGTAAAAATGGGAAACAGTATAACCAAAGAGAAATGAATGAGGAAAATATGGTTTGCTGTAAGCGAGATTTACAAATCTTGAACTTTCATAAATGTGCCCCGTAGTTGCGAAAAAGTAACTTGACCCGGGTTAAAGGGGAACCTTGAATGAAAAGGTCAGGCGAACTGCTGGTCAGACACAATCGGAAACCGGATCAGGGTGGAAAAGTCCGAAGGAAACTCTACTCTTCGAGTTTTCCGGTGGTATTGGTCTCGAAAGAGCGAGAGCGTCAGCCATCAACTTTTTTAATTAAACAAGTTAAAATACAGTCACTTGAGTCTCCTTCAGGGTATTCGGCGTAGGGGTCTGGGATTTTTCGTGCAGTTATTAGAAATTTGAGGGCGGGAAATAGAAGGTTGGAGCTGAGTTATGAGGTCGGTTCTTATTGGATCGGACGGTGGTTTGGGATTATGCGGGTTGAACCTGGAAGAGACGTTTGTATGCGTCGGTGGTTGTAGAGGGCAAGAAAAACAGGAACGTAAGCGTAATTCCCTCGTAGAATAAAGTGAAATAACAGAACCCAGGTAAAAACTTGGCCAAGACTACGTAATCTTGTGTATTGGAATTAGTGTAGTACAACGAATCCAATGATTGTAGATTTATACAATTAGGTGCATATTTTGACCGATGAATTAAACCGTGTATATTCATTTAAAATTGTACACATTCAATGTTCGAAATAAGAGAAACTAATTGTGGAGAGCTATATGTCTGACATGAACTACGACTCAGGGTTCAACCGACCCACCCGACAGTCTTCGGGCGTCCATTAAATTGGGGCACATACATACAATTAAAATAATCGTAACATGAACAATAATGGAGTTGTTCTTACCACGTGTTAAGAACATTCAGCTAAAATGGTAACTTCCTTTTGTATATTAGTGTTGAGAAATGGGTCCTCGTTTTCCGGTCTCAAGAATCAGGAAGAGTACTCCCTCAGACAAGTGAGTTGCTAGAATTAACTAGCCTATCTGTTTCTGACTGAATATTTCGGCTCTTGCCCACAAGTTGCCGATTCAGGTAGTGTGGTAAGATTCTCGAGCATTAGTGGAAAAACATCATTTATTCAAGTACGATTCATTCGTACTAACGCGTCTTTCTATTGTAATTTATGTGCAGACATGCTTTACAAGATGTGAAAATGCATTCAAATTATCGGATTAAATGGTATTACAGCCCGAAGCCTGGAGGAGCACAGATAGCGAGCGAGTTAACATACGAATAGCCTCAGAAAAATTGGATACGATTCGGCCGCATTCCGAAGACCTTGGCTGGTTTTGGTTGAGATGGGGAGGGAGGTAACCTCGTTATCTTAACTTGTAAACTGATTGGAGCACCTTGATTAAACCCCCGAGGAAAAGGCTTGGAGGCCTTGGCGTGGGAAATAGGAGGTGGCCCTGATGACAAGAGGAAGTGGCAAGTTGGTCGGCGGAAGTGAAGGTTGTTTATCTGCATTCATCCATCTTCAATTCAATCAAGGGAAATCCTGAATACGTAATGAATATTGAACGGTGAGATATTAGATTTTCCTGGGAAGAAATATGAATTATGGGCTCTAGTGAATGAAGCAGCCAAAGGATTAGCGATCCATTTACGGGCCGCAATGACTGATGAGTGATGGTGGACGATTTTGTGAATAATGACGTTGTTAGACTGCATCAACGCCTCCTCTTTAATATGAATTCATCCGCTTCATAGACATCTCTATTGACGCACCTAAAAGAGCTTCGTCTTGAATTTCAAATTACCTCGCTATTTCAATCGTATACTTTCTTCATGAGTGATTTCCCGCGTAGCTGGTAGGCATGTGGTGTAAAAGTAATCATACTATCATTGGGTCTATCATGTTATATCACTTCAATCATACATGAGAGGGTCAAGACCCACCTCGATGAGGCCTCCCCTCCTGAACTTAGTAACCGCTTCCTGCACTCGTCCCCTTGTTCCTGGTACCTTATTCCACGGACTTGTAGCATGGAGACTCATTCCAATCGATTCAGCGTCCAAAATTGAAAATTCATTCCGAAACCGTTTGTGCAATGAATTGTAGGGGATTTTACTGGATCTATTTCGGTCAAATTGTATGATTGTATCACAATCACATAAGGACGTCTTTCAGTCTGCTCATAAAAGAAATAGAATTTAGAAATAGAACGCCAATCTCCATAAAATGATAGCCCGAGGGAAGTAATTGACTATAAGAAGAGCAATTTCCCACTTTTGAAACGAAAGGAATGATTCCTATCGTCGAACAGGTACACCCCTGTAGTTTATTTTTACAACGTGGTTTGTCGATTGCGTTACGAAAATTCTTATGATAAGACGGGTCAGTCGAAGAAAAGAGTCATTTTCGGTGGCGAGACAGTTAATATCGCTGTAGTTGCCTTCAGGCCCCGTTCCTATCGCGATATACGCCTAATTCCCTTCCAAAAGCAGTTTAGGCAGAGTCACGGGATCCCTTTTTTCTAGAAAGAGAAAATGTAAACCAACAATTTTCGTTACAAGAGATAAAATTTATCTGCCAGGTGAGTTACATAGATCTGAAAAGTGGCTAATAAATAAAACACGTTCTCATTCTCAACGTGCGTTTCTATGGCTCAAAATAAAGGTAGAGTTTTGAAACACATATCGCGGTAACTGCCCTATTCATCACTCCTGGACCGTTCATCAAGGATCTTTTTTCAACTCTCTTTTTCATGATGTGCGTTCGCCTCCCTTGTGTAGCAGTAAAGCAGGCGTTGACTTGAATCATGAATTTATGGGTCAGATAGAAAACAGTGGAAGGAGACGAAAAAGAATTCCTGGATGTAATCATTAGCCTAATTGTAACTAACAGTTTTTAATCAAAATGAAAAACGCTGCAAATTCTTTCACAGGGGTTGATTGTTTCTCAGATCAGCAGCATGGAGGCTCATTAAAATCAATTAAGCGTCCAACATTTAGTAGCAAATGATACCCCACACGCCTAGATATCAGAAATCTCGAAAACACATTCGAAACGGGTAGATCGATACCCATTTTGATCCATAATCTCTTTTCAGTGGGCGCCATACGTTCCGTTTACTTTGGTTGGTTATTCCTTGAATAATCAACCTATGTTTTTCATGCAATATGTCAACCTCTCTGATTCGGCCCAAAATTTTTTCTGGACGTATTTACCTACCAATTTTGAATATGTTTTCGAGATTTCTGGTATTTCTAGGCGTGTGGGGTATCATGTTCCACAAAATTTTGGACGCTGCATCCGATGAGACGGGTCTCGGAACGATTGGCACCCATTGGAAGAGGTTACCCCTAGATTTATCGGCCTGAACGGTGGATGGACATTTTCTTCTTTTGATCTAGACACCTTGAAACACCCAGAAAAAATGTTTTGTGCCGAATCGGAGGAATTGAAGTTTTGCATAAAAACATAGGTTGATAATTCAAGGAATAACCAATCAAAAGGCGAAGAGGATACACTAATACTTCAGGACCATTAGATGCAGTGAAACAGAGGACGGTAATCTGAACCATACGAGTATATTGTGTAGAAGCGTATTCTCATACTGCCGTTCGCTCATCTGCTCTACTTTTCATATGATTAAGAGGTAGTGCCTCAATACATTTGTTCAGTTGTTAACTCAATTGAGGATCTCAATACTCCACTGTAAAGTTCTAGGAGGGAATGAAAACATGAAATGACACAACCTGGTGATTTTGACACAAAGTCACGTGAAAAATGGCTGAAAACTTTGCAGTGGAGGCAGAGGCCAGAAGCAATCATGCCAAAGCTGTTCTGTTCCTTCTCCATGATCTGATGCCGTTCCTTAACTTATGGCATACCGAACAACTCAGTCCAATTGATATCGCAGAGTGCCGGTCCATTCAACTCAATTCTAAGGCATTGCCTTCTACTGCCACGATTCACAGAGGGGACAAAATCCCTGATGTTGCCTCCAGACCATGGAAATGCCTAAATGCTTTTTTTCCCAGGTGAGAAAAAATTTTGAAATTTAAGGTTACGCTTCTCGTAGCTACAAACTCTTCCGGTATCGTACCTCCTAATCATGAGCGAGTCCTGTAGCTATGAAATCTCAGTTAGAGGCCAGTTAGGCCTGAGGCTTGTCACTGTTGTCAGCCAGGGTGGCCTGTTACCGGGCTCTTTCGCATGGGGTGAACACATTCTGCTGATCTGTAAGGCCTGAATTGATCAATGACAGCTTTCTCTTGCAGGGGCATGGGCATATAACATTCGCCATTAGCCTGCTGAGCTAGTGCTGCCGTCATGCGCGATGTCTTATATGCGGCTGTCCTAATGTGCTTCCGGAAGGTGATGATCGTACCTAGGATCACTCCAAGCTACCTGGCGGCCTTTCTAGAGAGGACCACAGGGTCATCAGTCAGTTCCATTGGCATCACAGTCTGGATTCTTGTGTTAGTTGAAACCACCACCTCTGTTTTCTCAACTGCATCCAGTTCATTACTGTATTCATTACCTCATCTAGCTTGTATACTGAATTCAAGTGCTCCCATTAGTTATTGCGATCCGGAAGGTTGTTCTCGATGCTTCGATCATATCAAACCATCTGGCTAAGTTGAACTTTTTTTTTTTTTTTTTTTTTTTTTCCACGGTTGCCAGGAGCCCAACGAGTCTCGTGTGTGATCTACCTTCTTGCGTAGTCCTTATTCCTCGTAGTCCGATTTGAAAAGTTCTTGGGAAGCAAACCGTCGAGGTTTACGGGCAATCGTTCTTAGTATAGATTTTTGTATAATGGTAATTGGATACATGGAAATGGGACGGGCTGATCCCCACACCGAGATACCAAAACTGAGTACGCTCTGGACTAAGGCTTTGTAAATCTGGATCAGATTATTATATGACTGATAAATCTTGAAATGTGATTATAATGGTGCTTAATTTAATCGGATGAACGCCTGGAAAACCTGATACTCACATAGCTGTTACATGGGATGACAAAAGTACCGAGAAGTTGAGTGGCTTGGGGTGGGAACTGTACGCATTCCTGTTACTAGGAGCACTAGGTTCTTGCCGCCCTCCATGATTTGTAACACAATTACTAGAATTGGGATGCCGAGCGAGTTTCTAGACGGTGCCGAGGGTCCTTTCCCTGTACTTCCAAAACCTTCCAACCAGAGACGTAAAACGGAATTCGAGTTAGGAGATTACCATATGGGGCTGCCCGGGACCGTTTATTAGATTTAATCTACATATTTACGCTTCTCGAAAAGGACCTCTCATTATTCACAGGTTTCAACGGGGCCCGAAATTAAATATTATCAGCAGTGTTTACTCCCAAGCTGAGTTTTGTTTGTACTGGCCCAAATTCCATTTACGGGTTAACTCTGTTACTCAATGTTCCGTGTAAATTCAATACGCAACAACTCACTAAATTCATGATTTTCTAGTGAGTTGAAAATAAAATATCTCTATTGTATCTAGGTATTTAGAACTACAGTCATCTCTTTGTTTTATTTGAAGTTAATGAACAGATAATCATCATTCTACGTCCTCAACCTTTATTTAAACAGACTTGGATAAATTCATACATACTTAATTGGGAAACTGAGCTACATACATGACGTTTGGCAATGGGCTATCCCCGTCTGTATTACTGATACATATCTATGGAAGGAAATTTATCTTCCGTCTGATCTCCAAATAGGAGCATTACACTCCCTTTACCCCCTAAGGACGAGGTGCTTCACTCTCCCATCTTTATTCATGGAAAAACTGAGCTGCACGACATTTGGCTTTTTATACATCTGCTGAAAATGCAAGAAGGAGCGGCTTTCCCCAGGTAAATTACTGTGGAATCTATTTGCCAAAGTTTTTATTGCAGCAATTTAGAAGTTGTTAAGTGAGCCATTAAAGGGCGGGTCGAGGAAAGGGCTGACGTCAGTTGGCCCAGTTTTCCAGGCCCAGGGCTTTTTTCCGCCAACACCCTCGGTCCCAGTTAGCGTTTAAGTGGGGAGGGCTGATTTACACGATTCCTCATCCTGAAGCAAACAAAGTTTCCTCTCGAACGCGATTTTCACCGGTCATTTGAGGCAATCAACTATTTTGGTTCGCGAACCATTCACTCAATTCCTAACTCCTATTGTCAATTGTCCTAATGGACAGGGACGATTAGGGAAAAGAAGAAAATTCCTGCTGCGGCGAACTACCATGTACAATGTGTCATGAAATACGAACGTACTTTGTGCATGTACAAGTATTGAGCAGAAAACGGTCAGCCAGAATGGCCTTAGGATACGCGTCATCTAGAGGCCACGCTGGATGTACACTTCCCCGGCATTAAACTCCCTTTCTCAGATCAGGCCAAGTATTCGACAGAAAAGGCTTTGTCAAAGGAGTTCCTTTCCAGCGGAATCTTGTCATTTTTTTCGAAAATTACTCATTCTAGGAACGCGGTCTTTGACAAACTAAAACACCAGTTTCTTTTTCAGTTTTTGAAAGAGACCTTTTCAAACAATCTGCTAACACTTTTTTTTTGTCACAAAGGAAAAAAATTAAGTGAGCCTAGTTCATGTAATTATTGTAATTATGTAATTATTCTCACCATAGGCGCACTTCAGAGGTGCTTACTTAGAGAGAGGCATACTTCTATTCAACGGATTACCGAAGAAACTCCGTGAAAATCAGTCGACCAAGGCCTTAGGGAGTACAACTCTCATTGAATTCCAGAGCGTCGGTTGGTAAAGAGGTGGAAGGTACGGAATCTTATATTAGGTATACTAAAGTTGTAGATTTCTTGTTCAATATGATTGGTGGTTATTATAATGTTCACAAGGTATTATTATTTATTAAATTTAAAGTGAAAATAAAATAAAATTTTAAGTTGTGCACAATGTAAGCACACTAACAATTAACGGGTGGACTCCTCCCCTCAGCACAGGCGGTTGCCTAAAGAGGGGTGTAACATAGGAGTGTAATCTTTTGTTCATTTTGTAAACATTTTTTCAATAAATGTGTTAATTATAAAAAAAAAAAAAAAACTTGAACTGTTTCTGATCTCATTGGAGTTAAAAAGGTCCCTATTTGGTAGAGGGAACTCTGACCAAAAATTTTCTGATATTTGTTGTTAACAACCCCTCTCGATCGCATCCTCTCCCGCCAGGCCAAGCGTAAAATGCCTTTTCCTCTCGTGGCGTTTGAATTAGTTCTGAATTTACTAGATTCAAAGCAACCTTAATTCAATATACAATCTCTTGTCGTCTGCTTTCTGGCGTATTCACCTTTACGTACATAACAGAAAAAATTGCTTTAGCTGTTTAATTAATTGTTTTCAACCTGAAGTGGTTTCGGAAAAACGCTGCAAATTCCTACACACGGGTTATAATAACCATTCCTCGGACTAGATGCTTGGAGACTCATTTCTTCAACATGGAGAAAATGGAAACAGTGGATGTGGCGGGTCCCAGAACCATTCCAATCGATTGAGGGTCTACAATTTAGTGGAAAATGATACCCTACACGCCTAGGTACCAGAAATCTCGAAAAAACATTTTCAGAAGGAGTAATAGATACCCATGACCTCTTCCAATCGGTGCCAATCGTTCTGGGACCCATTACATTGGATTCAGCGTCCAGAGTTTAGTGGAAAATGATACCCCACACACCTAGACTGCAAAAAATCTCAAAAATCCATTTCTCGAAATTCACATGTTGACCCCTACCCCACCCAAATTTGGTCCGATCGGGTTGAAAAGTTTCGAGGACCAACTAGAGCTATGAACAGACCCCCGACCAAAATTTCAGACTTTTTGAATAATTTCTACTACCAAAGTCGGCGTGGATGGCGGACGGCGGACGGACATTAGCTAAATTTGATCTAGACACCTTGAAACGTCCAGAAAAAAGTTTTGGGCCGAATTGGAGAGATTGATTTTTTGCATGAAAACATCTACAACACTTCTCAGAAACTGGAAAAACGTAAAAGTTTTACGTTTATCTTGGGTTGGTATTTCGTAAGTTTTTGCACCTCTGGATCTGTTCGAATTTAGTTGAAATGTGTTCAAGTGCTTCAAGCGGCCAGGTCTGTATACGAAATTGAGAAGGAACCTTTTTCGTACAAAAAGCCATCTGTACACATGTCTAGAACATGTCAGTGAAAAGTGTGGGAGCCCAGATGTCCAATATCCACCCCATGTTGAACGACGATGATAACGAAGGGCTTTTGACAGTCAAGAAATGTTGGGAGATAATGATCATGTCCCTTGGACGTTGGTGGGTTGAGTCTCAGAGACATAACTCCTTAAAACGACCTTATATCCTCGTAACAAATGATAATGGCTCCGGAAAAAAAAGAAAGGACAGGACGAGGATGTGTTGTTCCCATGTTCACGCGTGGTCGTGGTCTCGCAGTAGTATGTTTATACAGAAGAAAATGGCGAAAAGAGGAAGGAATTATAGAGGCCATTCGCGCTGTGTTGGGTAGCTGCGTAGCTAGTCAGCTTGAGAGGGTCAGGACGTTGTAGGACTGGGGTGCTTGATGGCCTGCCACGGTGCTGGGAGGATGGTGGAGGGAGACTTACATTATGTACGCCAATCAGTCGATGCTCTTCCCAATGCCTAATTCTACCAACCGACCCTGTATCGCCAATGAGGATGTTCTGTTTGGGAAACTACTCGCCAAAACCTTATTGATGAGAAACTACTTATCTTCCTACCACAAGGCGGCCTAGTCCCGGCTTTCAGCTATCTAGTTGTTTCTGTTGTGATTCTAGTGCAGTTGTTTCCATAATCCTCAGATAAGAAATTGGATCCGCGTTATGATTCCCGGTAATGAACGTGCATTGACTACATAAATTTTTGAATTCAACCCTCTCTATAGAAAAAAAAAAACGTGAGTTGGAATGCAAATATTCGGTGTTGTAACTTTTGTCACGACATTCAGTAGGTAGGTACGTGTTAACGGTGAATTCAATGGAGAAAAAGTAAACCTCCGAATGAAAAACTCCGCTTCAGCTAAGCCTGGAGCACACAACATGGGATTAGGCAGTTCGCGAGTATACAAATGGAGTTGGTTATTATTCAAGTCACGGTAGTTTTTTTTTTTTTTTTTTTTTTTTTTTTTTTTTTTTTTTTTTTTTAAATAAATGTAGGTAATTATTTCAAAACGTGAACGAAAATTCGAAAGATTGAATCGGAACACTGGTGGTAAAACCTACTCGTAGAAGACCCGTGATTATAGGAATATGATCAAAAGAGTATATTGATACTCTTTTGATAATATTCCTATAATCACGGAAGTATTGGAACAATCATCATCAATATGGAACAATCATCATCTTGCTGTCATGTGATGGATTGATGAAGGTTAGTTTTGTCAAATAGCAGGGAAATTATCGAAAGTTAACCAGTAGTCATTTACAAAGGCTATGTCAGATGAGTTGATTATTAATTTTTTTCAATTTAAAGGGGCAGTAAAATTGCCTGGTCCACGCAGATATATCGATTTTCAACTAACTGGTTGGAGCTTTGAGCTTCTGTGAACAACCTTTGAAATGGGGACGACACGGCCGATTAAGACCGTCTGCGTCATTCGGGGAGGTTTCAGCCGGTTTGAAGCGTATTAGCCTAGAAACCATGCTCCATTACCATGCTCATGTTTACGCCCTTTTGGTTCGTGCTGAAGTGAACTTGGGGAAAACGCTTTGCTGAGCCGTCGATACCCCACCCTCCTTCCCCTCCTGAGTCACTCGAGGCGGTTCATTTGACTAACCGAGTCACATTTCGCCCGCGGAACAGCGTTCGTTTCCCTCATTTGAAGTCGGGTAATCCAATGAAAAACCCTTCGCTCTCCCTGTTGTGGCAACGAGCGTTCGGCGTGCATGGATGAAACATCCAGGTTCAACGTAGGTTTTTTCTGAGCTAGTGCATGAAATGGGAAAGAGAACCCAGAAGGTTAACTGAATGTGTGCCCACTCAGGCCAAAATAAATATACTTCCTTATCAATATAATATGAGTCATGCCATCATACTCAAAGTGGTTCGTAGCCATAAGATGAAACGAACAATATTTCCAAAGTCCTCAGGTGGACATAAATGGACGACAAAAAGTAGACAAAAGAATAAATAAAAATTCATATTCAATCATTTATTTAATTCCGAATTTTGCATTGTGAGTAGAAGAAAGCATTAAGTATGGTACAAGTACCAATACCACCGACGAGAACAAGGGAATGGGTTGTTATATGCTGAAACCGGGGTGTGTTCTACGGGATTCGTGGATGGAGAGGTTGTGAAATCTGATAACACTGGTGATACCTGTTGAGTGACAAATTGGAACCGACCAGGCGCCTTCGACCCTTTTGTTGGTAATAAGATAACTTATCAGTCGTTATGGCTCCACGCGCTCTTGTTCTCTCTTTTCTTTCCGGGTAAAAGAAATACTGGGGAAGATTATGGGAAAAGAACTGGAATGTAGGAGGGAGGGAGGGGGGGGATAAAAAAATAGAAAACGGAAAAGTCACGGTAGAAGAGGGCGATAAGAAAGGCCTTGTTAGTGTGATTGTGAACGGTTGACGGGACTGCGGGACAGAGCGGTAGTAGAGGAAAAAATAAGGAAAGTAGATAAGTTCAAAGAAAATATGAGGCCTATAGTTGTGAGTACCAAAGTTTGCAAAAAACTAAATCCCCGTTTTAGATTCTAAAAGAATAAATTAAAGGATCGAATCGAAAATCAACCTGACAACCGGTTCATGCTGATTAATATAGGCTACCTCCACCCCTTCTTCCCAAGTTAACCTCGCAGATTCTATGAGCAGAACCGGTAAAAACTAAATCCGTAGGTTGACATTATTCAGTTGGACGTGAGTTTGTGAGAGCGATACGAACGTGGTCGTACATCATGAATCTGGGACTCAGCGGCAATAGAAAAGTTGCGGTAACAACGGGAAGGCGGGGATCAGCCAGGGCCAACCACAAAGGTGAAAATGTAGTTTGCGACCGATTCTGAAGGCCAAAGGTCGGTTTAAATGGCGGGACCCGGACAAAATGCACAATGAAAATCCCGCCGCGGTGTACAATGCAGGCGAGGATCGAGGCAATTATATAGATATCGAGATTTTTAAACACAATGGGTTTTGACCGAGGGAAGTTCTGATTTACACCTATAGGATCGACCCCGAAAAGTCCTTTTGTTGTAGAATCCTTATGGAAAGGGTTTCCCTCCTGACTGTACGGAAAACAAGCTCGTCGATAGCTGGGGGTTAAGTATCGTTGTAATAAATGTACTCGTATATCAGTACTGGATAAATGTGGGATGCTTCACTTCTGCGCGACCATATACGTGACAACTTCTCCCATCAGAGGTAATACTCATCGTACTTGAAACTCAGAGTGTACTTATATTTTCGTTCTGACTAGGCGGAAATAAGGTTTTATTCATTATAGAAGGTTGGACTGTGGAAAGCTTAAGATGCCAGATTACCGTTAGTTCTGGTTCTTTTTGAGGGCGGTAATTTGTGAAAGAATGGGGAAATTTTCTAAAAGAAACCGATATAGCCTGAAGTGCGAAGAGCCCATCGTCTGCTTGTTCCTGGGTGACCACAACCGTACGGCTTACGTAATTAGGTATATAGAAGTCTTCTATTGCCTTGAGGAAAGACCATGTAGTGATAAAGCTAGAAGCTCTTGTAGAAGTTAGTAGCAGTTCAACTGTGCAAAGATAAATTTTAGGATTCCCGAAGATGAAGGATTTTCCTTCTAACGCCTAATTTTTGCCTATTTGGAGGCTACGTACGTTACGTTTTCGACATTAGTAAGAGCATTCACAGGTCCCACGACAAGTCAGTAGGGCATATCACAACCAACCAATGAGAAATCCTCTGGCACTCTAGCCATTGTGTCCACCTATCGGAAACGGCCCAGTTCTACTAAACAAGATTTTCTCGTCAGCATCTCAACACTCTTTGTGGCCACCTGTCTCCCCGATGGCTCAAGAAATGCCCACACGTACTACCCGTCAAGGCTCGAAAAAACCCTCTGGGACTATATCTACCGAAAAGGAACCTTCTCAAACGGTTCCCTAGGACAACGTATAATTCCACCCAAGTATGACATTGTATTGTATTTCCTTTCTTCGAAGAGAGAAAAGCTCCTCGGGAAGAGGGCAGAAAAATTCACTGACAATGGCTCTCTACCAGTCCAGTCACGTGACTCAGGTCTTTGGAGATAGGGCGAAGACCTTTCTGAACCGCCCTTCCTCGTTTCGTCCTTTTGACATGTTTACTAAATCCCATCGGGCCGAACTCGACTACCCTCGTTCAGAGCCTGCGTTATGTATCACGACTCGTTTCCATACATTTTGGACATTTTAAACTTTTTCATTTAACTTCAATTTTTTTTTTACATTTTAATTTTACACTCCAGTTTTTGCGGTTCTTACATGATGATTTGAAGTCAGTATATATTGTGGCAGCAATTTTATGCATGAGCTAATGAGACGAACAAGTATAATGCAATATTTGTCTATTACATCATAAATCTAACATTCATTTGATTCGAAAAACATCATTTTGGAGCCAAAAACCATCCCCAACGATTGGACTCACTTTTCGTTCAACTTGGTACTAATTATATCACCAACGGAGTTTGAAAGACCAATTTCAATGAGCTGCTCTGGGAACAAGAACGATTGGTAGACCGGTAATTTTGTCGCGTTTGACATACTTGATGTTTGTGGAGTTAAGGCAATTTAGTTGTGTAGCTGGGCCAAGTGAGTATAAACCAAACAAAACGATAATAGATAATCAATTATGAATTCCTCAACAAAAGTGAGCAGCGAATAAAGTAATGGAATAACGTGTTAAAAGGAGCTGTCGATGTAAACTCAGCTTTCGAACTGAGTCAAATGTTGATGGTTACCACAGTTAGAAAGAGATATTAATTCCTCCACCTACCCACAAAGAGCTGCATGGGTGTGATTGAAACTTTAATTGAAAATGGCGTAGTGGTTTGATTCACGGATGGTTGGTTCTGAGGGAAATGTAATGGCCAGAGGAGTATCCGAGCAGAATTAAGTTAGTCCACCATCAATGTTTCCAATCATAATACGGCGTCTCTTCTCTCTTCCATTATTTAGTTCGGTACAATAATTGTATTGGCTGATCTAGGCTGAAGCGCGAAAGCGATTTACGCCTGGCGTTTCTCTACATAGTTGACACGTCTAATAAGCACAGACATGATGCACTTTATCATTGTGGTAATCACAGACACTCACATCCAAAAAAACCAATGTAACTTCGTTTGAAGTAATTATACAGGTGTTATCACATTTCAACCTTTCACAGACAAAGAACGTCAAACAAAATGGGAAGCGTTTACACTAGGTTACGTCCAGTTGAATGGCATAATTATCTGTGTGGTGTCCTGTCACATCCACTCATCCACGGGCGCAGTTCACGGTATGCTTGACTGCTGAAACTCATGAAAATAATGGACATTCTGAGGCAAATACATCAAGTATGATTTCAACCTTTGTTTTTTCAGAACAATTGGGAATGCACTTACAATTAATCGAGAATTAACGGGTAAGAAATAATTCTAAAAAAGACTTATTAATTACAGTTTCTTCCTGTTTCCTATCTGGATATTGCAATATGTACCTACTAACTTTTTTTTTTTTAATTGTATTATTTAATAGTATTTTTATTGCTCACAAAATAACAATATTTTGTTGGCCTAAAATACTACGGGTGAATATCCAAAACATTGATACATAGCAAGTTTTGTTATCTTTGAGCAGTTCAAGATCACATTCACTTCATAAACAAGCACATGTGGCTTATTTCGCCAAAGGACGTCTAGTCAAGTTTTCCTCGTCACGAAGGAGAGCCGCCTTCGTTGACAAGGTTTTAGACTCTAGCACTTTGCTAGGTCACTTGATTGAGACTATCCACTTGGAGTTACCTGTGTAGGGTACAGTGGAGTATCGAGTTTTGAAATTCATTATATATAGTCATTATAGTTGGATTCATACTGGCTTTAGTACCTGTTTAGAAGCCATTTTTTTTGAGTGGTCATGGAGGACCGACGACCAATAAGCCAGTACATCTTTCATAGTTTGATTATAAGCTCGCCTTTTGATTGATTATACCTTGAATAATTAACCTAGGTATTCATGCAAAAAGTCAATGCCTCCGATTCGGTCCAAAAATTTTTTCTGGACGTTTCAAGGTGTCTAGATCAAAATTAGCAAATGTCCGTCGGCCGTCCGCCGTACTAGAAAATTTTCTAAAAATCTGAAATTTTGGTCAGGGGTCCGTACATGGCTCTAGCTGGTCCTCGAAACTTTTCAGACCGATCGGACCAAATTTGGGTGGGGTAGGGATCAAAATGGGTATTTTGGAAAATGGATTGTTGATATTTTTTGCAGTCTAGGTGGGTTGGGTATCATTTTCCACTAACTTTCCACGAACGAGGTACTTGGCGCCCTCTGGATGAGGTTACGAGTCATAATGGGAATCTATCTACCCATCTCTAAAGTCTGTCCTTCGAGATCCCTGGTACCTAGGCGTGTGGGGTATCATTTTCCACTAAATTTTGAACCCTGAATCGATTGGAATGGGTTCGGGACCCACCACATTTTCCCCATGTTGAAGAAATTAATCTCCATACGCCTGGTCCGAGGAATAACCAACCCGTGTGAAAGAATTTGCAGCTTTTCTTTTTTTTTCCTTGACATGCTCTTTTTACCTAAGTGTGGCGTCAAGCGTGAATATTTGCGTCGGTATTTGACTTGATTCGAGAAGGGAATCGCCACGTTGTTGAGGTAAGCCAGATCGTACGAGTGGTGAAGTCGACATGCACGGACTTGATCTCATTCAATTTGATCCTCTATTGTTCATAATAGCCTTATGAGGTATTGACACTAGTGATTGAACACGAAAAAACTACCTAAATGGTGATCTCCGTATTGGTATTCACCCACATCTAATTACACTTTGACATGAAATATTCGAAATGTTTGGACCTACTCTGAAATCCCACACTCAATTTCTCACGTTCCTAACAACGAATGTTTATTTTGGCTTATTCCCCTCGGTTCGGGAAAATGGGAAACGTAACGAGATCCTGCGATCCATGCAGGACCCCTTCCGAGAGCGAAATTACAGAATCAGAGCAATAAAAGTCCCAATTTACGTTTGCAAATCAAGCTTGAATAATTCCCTCTTTTCCCTTGAAACTACCAGCGTTTTAATTACTTCCACCTTCCACAAAATTGCATTCGCTTCAGTTCGCAATGATGCCAATCAAATGTGACAAGGACGCACAATTATTTGGCGATAAAGAAACTTTCATTATTTCCCACAGGGCTCTTTTCAGCCAATTAGAAGAGAGTTGTATTGAACCATTTACTCATTTCACCCAAAGGACTAAAATGTTTCCTCGGTATACCTTTCAGATTTATTTTGAACCATAAATCGTCCTTCAATACTGATTAACCCGTTATCTCAATACCAGCCGTCAAATCTAATTTAGTACCCAAATTATTGATTTGATTAAAAAATCTAGAATGATCTCTGATTTGGAACTTCATACAAAATAAAAATGACCGAATGTAAAAACGCTGAGAATTTTCCCTCAATGGTTTGTTATTCTAGAGGGGTCTCGCTCGTGTGAAAAGTATCATCCATGAGGTTTTCGCAGTTAGTATTTACTATTTATATAGGGAAAAAGTAGGGAAACCATATTTTCCTCTAAAACAGTATTTATCTTCATAATCTACTCCACTGGGTGGCAATCTGTTAGATTCAAAATCCATTATTCAGAGAAAGATGAAACCCCCACAAGAAATCTCTCAAACACCGTTTTCAAAGTAGTAATTTTTACCCATAACGTGCCTGTTTGAGACAATCAGTTCAAATCCATTTCAATCGTCCACCCACATGCAGGGGTCCCCAAAAATCAAGAAAAACCAGTATAAAAATAGCCTCTTTTTATATAGCCATGGCCTGCCTTCGCTTGAGGCTATCGGCAAGAAGATAGTCTATGCACAACTAAAACCCAAAAGGAGTCTAGTGCAAAATTTTCCGAAGTATTTTAAAGGATATTTTCGGCGCGGACATCTGACGGTGGATAACAGACAGCCATTTCAAGTTTAGAATTTACGCACCTTGCAACGGAAGATGGAAGAAGAAAAGACAAAAAAAAAGTTTGGAGATACAAATGGATTAGTGTATTATTCTGTTAAGATTTATGTATTAAATTCAAAAATAATTTTCTCCTCACGCTTGACCTATTGAAACCTTGGACATATTGAAATGAAGGCTTTCTGGTAAGCAATATGAATTAAATAGAGGTCGGTATTCTGAAACCTCACCAACTTCATATAACAACCAGGTTTGTCTCATTAACCATGCTGCCTTGCATTTGCTCTTGGTGCGATCTCATTGAAGCGGAACACACATTTTCCAGTATGAATGTTTGAACCCTCATCTTAGATGGACACTTCACATGAGTCGTGAGTAGTTACAAAATTAATAACTGCGGAATGGGGTTGGCTACTAATTGGGACCTGTATGCCGTTTTATGATACGTGAGTGCCTAGTTTAATCATTAATTTCTGAAAATAGCTGCACTGTGCGTTTACCTAAAAGGGACCTGAAGATGAGGTCATGGCATGGGGGATAAGGGGGATAATGCAAAATTCATCCCCCCGCGACGGCATCTTTCGGTGGGAAGTGGAATGCACCCATTGCATCAGTCCACTTTGTCCAATCCCACCCTCCTGCTCACCGGCGGCTTTATTTTGAATCATTTATTCCGTTCGGGGAGTGAGCTATGTGAAACGTTGCTCGGCCGTTCATTTCTGTTGTCCAGGACCGACGGTTTGTTTTATTCAGAGCCGCTCGTCGGGGCCACGAGCGATACCCGCATGATCCCCAGAGCCTCACGGGGCTCGAGACGACTCACTCTGACTGTACAAATTGTATTGAACCGGTTTTAGTGAGGTTCCCCACAATTAACTCGTGTTCGCTTAGAAATTGAACCATTCTCACAGCGCTACAACCACTCACTATCACCACTATCAAATTCCGCAAGGCCATTTGAATATAGTCTCGGTTTTGGCATTCGGCTACTTCCACAAATAGCGGCTAGCCTAGGCGAACGGATGATTCCCAAAACAGATGGGACGTACAAGGTCCTGCTTTGTAGATTCTATATAAAAGGAAGTGGGAGATTATGAAAAAATGTATCCAACCGTCACGTTTCCGCATAAATCTTTTCATTGGATTTTTTTCTAACTTGTTTTGATTTTGTACACACCGGAATAGGTACGGTTCAACTGCTACTGCTATAACCACATATGACACTGCGCCAAAAATCAATGAACTAGTATTGTTGAATATTTCTATACAACCCGACAAATCGGATTATCTGATGCATTTAGTGTCATGCAGACGTCGGAATAGTAGTTTTTTTTTTTTAAATTTATTTCCAAAAAAATTTAGAACAGAGAATGGGATACAAACAAAAATGCAGCACAGGCCATTTAATGGCCTGTCACAATTATGGAAATTAATCCCCTATATGGGCAAATGCCCGTGGCAGGGGATGAGCCTCAGATGAGCAGCCAGTTTAACTCCCACCGAGCCAGATGATTCTAATTTCGACGACTACAATACAATACAAGTAACATCAAGATTGTCAAATTGTCCAATAAATATAAATAAATATAAAACAAGTATTGAATGTAAATAACAATAATAAAAATATATACATGAGTAAATAGAAGTAGAAATCGATCGACTCCTACTCAGAATTAAAACCATCAGAGCCAATCTCAGGTATTTTTCTGACGCCATGCCCCAAATGAGATACTGAGTCTAATCGTCGAATCATTGATCACGCTCACTGTCGGAGCACATCAAATTTCTTAAAGGAAAACTGAGAACGAGACTAAGAGAACTCTATACCCTGCTCAAGAGTAAGCAAATTGCTCTAAGCACGAAAAAATTAATTTACATACAACTGATAAGACCTATTTGGACCTATGGTTGTCAAATATGGGGAGCGAGCGCCAAGAGCAACTTGAATTATATCCAAATATTTCAAAACCGAGTTTTAAGAATCATAACTGACGCACCTTGGTACGTCAGTAATGAAACCCTCCATAATGACCTCCAAGTGGAACTCGTCAGTGAAATAATTCAACGGCACTCTGCTCAGTTAGCCAGGACGATGAGCGTGCACCAGAACTCCTTGATTAAGGGGGGACAGTCCCAAATTCCTCGCAAAACCCTAAAACGAAAATTTGTAACCGAACTTCACGACTCGACACTGCTGGAGTAAGAAAAATAAAGAAGAAGGTGAAAAGACGAAGTGTGCTGTATTATAAATAATGTAATGTATTATGTGTTATAAATTTTAAATTATTATTCATGCCACATTAACTATTGAGCTAATGTAACACAACTCTCAGGTCAATTGTATATTGTTGTTATTGTTAAAATTTTGTAAATGACTATATTTAAGTCAATAAACAATTTTCTAAAATTAAAAAAAAAAAAAAAAAAAAAAAAATTGATCACGCAGATAAATTGTTTTTACTCTCCACCGTCAAACTTGATCAAATATATCACATTCCCCGAGTTGTACATCAATTTTGACCGGTCAGGAGTGTTCAGTGTTCTTATGAGTGTTCTTCCCCGAAATGAACAAGCCTCAAAGAAGATTGAGAGAAACTCCGTAACCCTTTTCTCGATAATCACGTTAACATCAAGAGGTCGATTTAACATCCATTAGCAAGTTATAATTCCTCAAACTGTATGCGTAGCGATAGATCGGGAAGTGGTAACAGTGCAGGGGTAATAGCAGGGCGGAAACTCCCTAAAAAGCAACCAAACCATCAATTTGGGGGTTTACAAATATGTATATCATTTGATGAGTAACTAATATAAACAAGGCATGATTCTTATTCCTCAGACAAAGTATAACAGTTACAAACTACATTCAGGATCGTACCTTTGCGAGGATTTTCCCGAGACGATGGACCATTTCAGAGTTTTTGATATCATACCATCCTGGGCAAACCATTCGCTGGAGAACGAGTGAATAGACGAATTCAGGTAATGATACAGAATTATAGTATTGTACCGAGGGTTGTGTTCAGACTGGATAGTGAAACCATTGCTCATATCAGTTTTTGTGTATACCTACTAAGCAGTCAGTAAACATGGTAGATATAGTCCCCAAAGGGCATAAGGTGCTACTGCATCTTATGGAAAAGCAATTGACCAGTAGATTTTAATGTACTTAGAAATTTACTGTATATTACCTGGGACCGAGAAAAAGATCTAGTAAGTTCACACGCATCTAGTAAGTAACATGGCAACAGAGTGAATATTGACAAGCGAAGACACGTTAATGAGCTCTGGGAATTCCTGTTTCAATTTACTTCTTCATCCCTTTCAAATCCCTCGTATTATCGTCTCTTCAATCATTCTACTACGAAATATGCAATTTGAAAGGTAGGAGGCAACAAAAAGTCTCAAGTTTATTCAAGTCATACAATATGTATGTACGCATTTAGCGCGAAGCACCGACATTTTGAGTCTGTTTAATTTTAACCAGGAAGAAGAGGAAGGTAGAGGGAATAACTCGTCGAGTCTCTTGGGGTAGAGGAAAAATAGAATTGCGGGTACGGTTGAATATTCAAATGGGGGCTGTTGAGTTCGAGATGGGAGTTGTGTGCAAAGATCTGGTTAGCCTGCCCGAGTTAATTCGTCAGGTCTTAATCGTCTTGAAAGGCTGAATTGTACGAGGAAAATAAGTGTAGTTGCCAAGAGAATCGATGCGGTAATTTCCATTCATATGGCCAACCTTTAGAGTCATAGGGCTGTAGAATAGGAGTGAGGTATTATGCGAAAATGATCATTCTTCTCTCGGGTAAAAGTAAGTGCTGGTCGGAAAATGTATCACCAAAGCATTGACCAGCCTTATGGTCAATGCCCGAGGAGTCAACTGAAATGGTTCAGAGGAGGATATCTTCAGGCAAAATGTGAACGCATGGTTACTTTTCAACATTTGTGCTTTTACCCTTCCGAAGCCTCTCTTCTTTCCATATACTCCACAATAATTTCTTCACCATACAGTGAAAAAGATTTCACAGGATTCGTACTCTTCCCCCCAAAAAAATTACCTCTTGAAAAGTGAGAAGAAATGAAGTGAAATAAAAAAGGGGAATGAGAAAGGGTGAAAAAAGTATAATATGAAAGTGACAGGACGCGTTGGGAGGTTATGAATTGCAAACAGTAAGTCAGACATTTATGCAAGAACCTAAAGACAATGGTGAGACAGGCTGGGGTGGTAAGGCTTGGCTTTGTAGGAACATTCAAGCGTCAACTCCTTTGTTGGACGGTTGTTGGTCCTAAGGGAGTTTTTGCAGGAGTGAAAAGGTGCGAGGAAGAGGAAGGTATTCTCCTCTAAACAAATTAACATATTCATAACCTCGGTTGGTCCTTGAGTTTTCGTTATGTGTAATTTTAAAATCCCCATGCAACTCGACGTTGGATTGAAAAGTTATTCAAATTGAAAGTGTTCAATGTGGCCTTGTACCGTGTTTATAAACATTGTTTGAAAGTCATTCAGAGGCGTTACTGCTACGTGCTGGAAATTCGTTGGAAAAGGTGGGACCATATTATTCTTAAGATAGACGTAGGATAGTAGTTGTTGAGTTGATGACATCTGATTACATTGTAATCATCTAGGGATCATCGAGATCGAGAATTCAAACGAAGTAAATTCAATCCATACATTGCAATCACCTCTGAAATTGTGACAGCTGTTACTCGGTAGGCATCCTCTCTTAAAAATCGTATCGTCGAGTATACGAGGGGTTCGAATTTATAGGGGATGGCACTGAAAGATCTCGGCAATTACCTAATACGGGTTTTATTCATTACCATCGGAACTTTACTTTAAAACTGACTTAGGAAACCTAAAACTCATCAAATCGTCTTAACACCACACCATATACTTATATGTAACTATTCGTACCACGTTCTTTTTTCCTAGCGCTGTGGTTGGCTCATTCGTCTAGGATCCCACAACTCGGCCATTCTGCTCCACCATATGGCACCTTATATGTAACCATGTATGGTCAGGCCATGGTTTCATGAACTCTGCACATGACGTGGTCGTTCTTGGTTCATCAACTGCCTCTCCTGCAGCCACCTTTGTAATTCGGTAGGAACCTGCAAACTTGGGTCTCTGCTTAGATGTTGGTTGAGTCCTCTTCCCAGCCACAAGTCTCTGTCTTTGTCATGGCCCCTTTTGATCTGAGAAACAACCTCGTGGGAGTACATCCACATGCTTCATTTTCACCTCAGGTCTACGCTCAATGGCGTAGTCAAACTCTTCAAGCAGCATTGCCCACCTGGCAACTTTGGTTCCAAGTTCCTTCTTGTCCATTGTCTCGGTGAGCGCTGATCAACCTGTTACAATCTTGAATCTCACTCCCAGTAGATACACACGGAACTTCTTCAATATAATCAACAATGGCTAGGACCCTCAACTCGTAGCTGCTGTATTGTCGTTGCGTCGGCGTTGTCTTTCTGCTGAAGAATAATACCGGATGCAGACAAGCATCGTCTGGATCTCTTTGTAAAGGTATACTTCCAAATCCTTTGGTACATGCATCAGTGTAGAGCTCTGTGTCACATGTTGGGTCATATATTCTGAGAACTGGACTGGAGCACAACAACATCTTCAATTTCAGAAAGGTTTAATTTTCATTAGTTAGGGGAAAATTCCCTCACTGCCTCTGTCTTGCCAGATGATGGGTGAACTGAATATTATACGGTAAATGGTAAATATAAATCCTTGACCCTCTCGTCCTATCATCAAGCAAACCTAGCGGGAGTAGTGTGAATGAACATTACATTTGGCGCCAAGGCATTTCTTCTTCCTCATTCCTCCAAAATTCAAGCTTTTCTGGAAATGCCGCATCCATGTACCTGGGCTCGTTGAACGGATGACGCGCAATACAAAAACGCTGCAAATTCTTTCACAGGGGTTGGTTATTCCTCGGACCAGGAGCGTTAAGACTTATTCCAATCGATTGAGCGTCCAAAAATTGGTGGGAGGCGATACCCCATAGCCTCATCCAGAGGGCACCGAATCATTGGATTCAGCGACCAAAATTTATTCGAAAATGATACCCCAATCCCCCAATCCGGCCTGAACGGTGGACGGAAATTTCCTTCATTTGATCTAGACACCTTGAAACACACAGAAAATAAAATTTTGTGCCGAATCGGAGAGATTGACTTTTTGCATGAAAACATAAGTTGATTATTCAAGGGTTAACCAACCAAAAACAGTGGGATTTTGTTTTTAAGGGTTTGAAAATTATGGTTTATTATGGTTTAGTAATTATATATTTGTGTAGGAGATAAGTCTTTAAGCCAATACTTTGCTGCTTTCGTTTGGGAAAAACCGAAGGGGCATAAATGGTGTAGTAAATGGTCATTATGGTTATTTTTGTAGGTTCCTAGCAATGTACGGATATATAAAAATGTAGTTCAGCCGTTGGCTCTGTGACCTTTCTACATCGTCGCTCTGGTTCATCAAACCATGGCAGTCAGCCACAATATCTATGAATATAAATCCTCGTGGGTTTTTGAGCAGTACATTGTTGACTAGCTAGGTATTGTTGCAACGGAATGACAAAAGGCTTGATTAGAGAATCCGTTCAGTTTGCGCTCTCGGACCATACCCTAATAACAGCTAGACATTTATTCCTAGAGGTTAGACCTTTTCTGTCGGGTCAGACTGGGAGTCCGCGCTGCGCGTTTTCTCATCTCATCCTTTGCCCCAACCTTTTCCTCTTCTACCCAGGGCTTATAAATTGCAAATAGGTCCTGATATTAAAAGGCGAACAAAGGTGCTTTGTGTGCAACATTTCCATGTCCGGCCTTGTGAGCGTTGTGTAGCCCTCGAGAACACACTCACACTTGCGAAAGGGCACAGACTCACTCGCCAACCGGGTGGTTTTCATTTGCCTTGAACTGCTTTTTCGGCCGTTGCCCCTTATCCGCCAAATTACCTCGAATATTTTCCACCAAATTAACAAGTACACAAACTCGTCCTCCCGCGTTCATATTCTCTTTCGAGTTGAGCCGCCAACCAACGGAACCAGAAATGGTGGCAAGCTGGGTATATAAATGCACGAAGTTCGTCCTTTAGAATTCCATATAATTCAGTAAGAATAGTAACGGGTCCGTACTAATGCTTGTGAGCTAATCTGCTGGCTTATTACACTTTTGAAACAATAAAAGTGGCAACCGTATAATATTGTAAATAAGTCCACCTAACGCCAAATTGGCTCTATTATTAATCTATATGATTGAGTATTTTGTTCGCAAATCGCTTCTTAGGGCAGTGTTATTCATGTTCTACATTATGATTTTATGATATCACCAACCATTTTATAATCTCAGCGTCCATACTTGATTCTCAAATTACTATTGGCAGCATCCAGTCCTAGTGAGACGAACCAAGAATAAACAAGCCTCTGAAGCGGCGATCTTAGAGAGGGGTGACCATCTCGTATCGAGCGAATGCGAGTTGATGAGACTTGAGGCAGTTCCACTCCCAAATCTCGCGTGTCTGAGTTAGCGTGAGTTAGGTCCACGTAGGGAAATGTTCGCATATATTACTAATATATATTAGTGTATTACGTAAAACTAAGACCTTGAACTTGGGGGGAGGAGATCTTGTGAAAAATCGCTACTAGGGCGCACTGCATGCTCCTCTTTTCATTTGTGGTTTCCATGAAATATACCTCAGAGGTTCATTTAGAAATACCTATGAATAGCCTTGGTACGATGTTCTGCTGGCATGTGTGGTGTCTAACCAGATAAGAAATTTCTCACCAAGATTGACGGCGTGACGTGTGGTGCCGTGCCGGTAATTAGTGGTCTAGGGCGTCGGAGAAAAAGCGAGGAAGTCTTGATGAATGATCAATATGGTCGCCTTTACTAGGAGAACGGGCGACGAATCCGAAAATATACATAAATATACGTGGTCGGTGTGAGTGATGGCTGCAATACGATCCGGGCTGCTCCCTTGACATCTCCTGGTCTCCTTTTTTGCAGTCATTTGTTTCAGTTGATTTTGGAAGTTCTGTGTGCTGATTCGTGGGAACGCTAGTTAATGAAAAACACTGAGTTTTTAAATTCATTATAGCTGGGTAACATCGATGATACGCATATTAAGTAGATACATGAATGGAAGACATGTAGGTACATCTTATTTATTTACGTACTAAGTAAATTCACTGTACGAAGATTTAGGTACAAAAATGTTAAAAATTGATGAAAGCGTTGATGGTGGACTCCAAAACCATTAGCCAAATTCAAAATCCAATTTAACGGCATAAACCCGTGGGCTTGCTTTTTCATTGATTAGATGCCTTGTATTCCCACGCAGGCTACATAACCGCAACATCAAAGGATCAGATTCCCAGTAATGAGATAGCCTCAGAAATCCCGCAGATAAAATAAGGTCACCACCCCTTTCTTGCCGAAAAATGTTGAACGTTCTCCAAACGGGTACATCGGTTTTTATGCCCATCGTAGCGTTTGTTTAATGATTTTCGCCATTGCTTGGATTAAAGGATGAGATCGATGTTAATCTCTATGTTCAAAAATTACAGGAAGGAGTATTTTGGGTAATTTTCCGAGTTCTCATATGCTAATAAATTTCACGTTCAGTTCATTCAACCACACATGTATTCCGTGGCGGGAAGCCTCTACATCCTAAATGTCAATTTCTTCTTACCTCCCACTTATTTTTTCTTAGAACAGACCCCTCGCCCCCTACGTAAATGACGTCTAGATCAATGGAATTAGGTCGACTTTTCAGGTGTATCGTCGAGAAGTTAATGTGGAAACCTCATTACAACCGCATTTTCACCATTGCTTCTTCACTCTCCTAGAGTTCTGCTCAATTCCGTTCTTTTCGTCCGCTACAAATTACGTGACACATAAAAACACTACCACCATCAGGAGGGTTCGGCCATTCCCGGGCTCTTGAAGAGAACGTAGACAAAAACCAGAACGTATGAAACTTTCTAACTCTAGCTGTATAAACTTCTTTAGAAAAAGAAACAACTCCTTCGTAGTGAACCAGGAAGAGGCAGGGTAAAAAACAAAAAAATCTGCAAATTCTTACACACGGGTTGGTTATTCCTCGAATGGGGGAAACAATGGGTGTGGCGGGTCCCAAACCCATTCCAATCGATTCAGGGTCCAAAATTTAGTGGAATATGATACCCCACACGCCTAGGCACCAAAAAACCTGACACATAAAAAATGGGTGGATACATACACATTTTGACCCATAACTTCTTCCGGTGGGTGCCAATCGTTCTGCGACACACATCATTGAATTCAGCGTCCAAAATTTAGTGGAAAATGATACCCCACACGCCTAGGTAGCAGAAATCCCGAAAACACATATTCAAAATGGGTAATAAATACCCAATTTGACCCATAACTTCTTCCAGTGGGTGCCAATCAATAATAATTTGAGTTTGAAAACATATCTTTCTTAAGATGTCGTAAAATTAATGAAATTTAGGGAGGATAAGGATATTTAACTAATTTTAATCCATACACTGCTTCATTGAAGTTACATACTATCATCATTTTTGTTGATCGTACGGTTCGCTTTGCAGTCAACAATTGGTAATTGTTCATCGTAAAAATATTATCACGTGTTCTAATAAAGAATAGGTCATGGCCAGATAGTACGTGTACGAACAAGGATTTTAAATTTATATTATTTCCGATTCTAGGTTGCTTCTGATTTAGCGATTGGCCCGAAATCCACGCCTGGATCCCGAAAAATCTCAAAAAACCAGTATTTTTCAAATACATAATACACAATACATACATTATAGATAATAAATGAACATCAAATGTACATAATATATAATTTTATCTATACCCTACCTTCCAAGGAAACAATTGTTCAAAACACTATCTCAATCAATTCAGCACCTGAAATTCAGCAATAAAGGATGTTTCCCAAACCGTCTGATTCTCCTGGAATCCCGAAAACAAACATTCATAAGACCATTTTCTCTTTTACCCGGCTTCCGTTTGTGCGCGGCTAGGCTGATAGGTTTTGAGGACCAACAAAAGCCTGTAAGCAGTCACTGGCCAAATTTCAGATGCTCAGAAAACTTACGAGTAAAAAAATGGCAAGGACGTTGGCTGTGGTACGGCGAACGGCGTTCTATTCGGCAATAAAGATAGGATTTTCATTCAAATAATAATCAATTAATCGAAACTTTTCGAAAAAATTATTCAATGCTGTGTTAGGTCAATGTGTGTTTGGTTCATTCATGTTCAAACGCCTAATTCGATAGATGCGAATAGTAACTAGGTTTTGTCGGTTGTGGCTACAAATTACTCTCTGTTACAGTAGATAGGTATCCTTGCGGAGCCCATGCGAGATTACTATTCAGACCCCGTAGGAATGTAGGACTCTCTAAGACTATCTAGGGTTGACTAACCTACTGCTTTTCACTACTTCTACAGCTTTTTCAACCTCGAAGATATACGGTTTGCAGGTTTTGTTACCGTAACAATGCTGGTGGTCTACCAGGGGAAACAGTGAATGGGGTTGTGGTAGTGGTTGACAAATTCCTAGTTCTTGTCAACTGGTTAACAATAGTTGAAGCGGCATATTGTGGTAGGTGGGGGGGTTGAAGGCCGGCAATGAATGACGGGCGTTTGTCAGGGCTAACAACTGTCTGTCGAGTAAAGATGACGCAGGGTTGTGAGGGTGTAGTATTGTTGAGCCGCGTTGTTGCATCGGGACACGACTCGTGAAAGAGGCTGCTCCTCTCCACTCTCCAAGCGCAGTTTGAATTCCATTCGATACCCAAGGACTCGACGAATGGCCGGACATTTCGCGGGTGGCACTTCGCATCCCACCGAACCCTTCCATCCATCCAGCCATCCATTCCTCTTCCATGGTTATGCTGCTCCTTTTAGGCTACGTATTGCTCGCTCCTCGTCGACCTACGCGAGTGATGGAGGCGCGCCACTCAACGCTCTGCAAATATACCTCACAAACACCCGCCCTCCTCATCTCCATTCGGCTGACACAAACCACCTACCCATTCCTACCGGCCAACTCCAGGTCAACATATCGGTCTTTACCTGATCCGTGTCATTTATGTTTGACTTGTTAATTATTATGGTGGGCGATTCCGATGGAAAGTATTGACATCGCCCCTGTTTGTGTTGCATTCAGTTTCAGAGTGTTATCATTCCACAAGCGATTTTATAAAGGAAAACGTTGCAAATCCTTTCACAGGGGTTGGTTAATTTCGCTTCCAATATTTTGTAGAAAATGGTACCCTACACGTCTAGGTACCTGAAACCTCGAAAACATTCGTTCGAAATGAGTACCTATCCATTTTGACCCATACTCTTCCGGTGGGTGCCAATCGTTTCAGGACCCGTCTCATTATTATTATAGCGTATAGAATCAGAACCAAATGTGTCCATCACCCGTGTTTGCCTTAAAAAAGGACTCTTGGAGGTAATCTTTATAGGGTTTTGATAATATTTGGAGACTGAGTTACGATTTTCTACTGAGAGTTTGGAGCTATATCGATTGAAATCTGTCCCGGACCGATTGGCCCCAATCCACGAAGGAGTAAATGGGGTTCAAGATATGTGATTTGGAAATGCTAAGAGTATGGGGAAAACCGTGAGTGTCCAATACTCTTTTTAATCGCTCCAGCGTCCAAAATTTAGTGAAAAATGATACCTTACGTAGGTAGATAAAACCCACATTAACCCGTACACACCACCAATGGGCGCCAATCTGTCCGGGACTCATCTCAATGGATTCAGTGTACAACGTTTAGTGGAGAATGACACCCCACATGCCTAGCAGTTCCTAAAAATCGGTTTTCAAAAACCACATTGTGGTCCGATAGGGCAGAAAAGGACTCGAGCCGGAAGAAGGTCCCTGAACAAGATGTCAATTTAAAAAAAAAAAAAATTCTTTACTACTGAAAGACGGGTGTACGAGGGACGGAATTTTTGATTATTCGATCTAGGTATATTGAACCGCAAACTGTCAAATTTTGGGGCCAGTGGGAGGGATGCTGGCATGAAAAATAGGGGGAAATGGGCAAATCAAGAAGAAGATAATCAAGGTTCACATTTTATTTATCTTCCTAGTTACTTTGGAGATTTCAAAGGTGCACATTTCAATAAGAGCCTCCTTTTCCTGCGAGCTGTTGAACTTCTCGTCTGAACGTCTTATCATCCAAAGCATTAGAGCTTATTGTTTTAAATAAAAAATGACGATTTTCACAACGAGATACTCATGAGATTTGAATGAGCCGACGAAAAACACGCTGAATACTTCATCACTTCAGGATAAGATGTAGCAGAGGATCATTTCAGAGCTGGAATTCATCGATCCGCCCAATTTAATTTTTAAAAAGGACTTAAGTGATAAATATCATCGAATAGTTTTTAATGGGGATCCCAATCTCAGATACCAGTGAATTGTTTTACCTTCATTGATTCAGCCATTTCGCAATATTATGGTCAGTTCAAGGAGCGCTTCCTAGGGAGTGAAAAACCTTCATATTTCTGATAATCAACAGTTATCAAGGGTTGAAGAGCGGAGGAAAAGTCTATGTACATCGGTACAATCCAAATGCCATAGGAACAACACCCAGCAATACCCGACTGATGAGAGCTCTTTGCGGCGAGATAATGATTGTAGCATACTTTCATGTTGCATGTAACCCGCCCTTCCTACACCGAATGATGCTCAGCAACAAATGAAACAATGCCGAAAAAGCACAACTATTATCTAAGTATTTTTCGTTCAACGAAAATTTTAATGTGACCCATTTTTCCCCGTTGTTTCATGGTGTTCTTTGGCATTCTCAGGACAGTCATTTCTCCGAAATTTTTTGTGATGTTCTTCGGCATTCTCAGGAGTCCTTTTTCCAAAATTGCCCAAAACTTTCAAATTAAATCGCATTTTCTATGGGCCACTTTCAGATCCTTTAAAATTGTTTGGAAACTGCTCCCTTTCTGTCCGGTGATGGCCGTCATGCGTGGAGCGTTAGGACGGGTCGGCGCATCTTTGGGAAGTCGTCGTGCGTTGATAGGGTCCATAACGAGCGGTTGTTTCTTGATCAGAGTGCCGTCCTCTCCATCGATGATCGATGCCTCCTGGTCAAAAGTGACGCTCTTTTTTCTGTCCGGGGCTTTAGTCACCTGTTTTGACGTTTCTCCCTTTGACGGGCTGCTGTTGGTCGAGGGAGCGTTAGGCTGACTTGAGCTGTCGTATTTGGTCTGTTGGCTCATGGCGGACACCCGAACTCTTAACGGGATTTCCTGGTGGTCGCGGGGAATCGCCGTTTGTCCGGAACGTTCTCTAATGACTTGTCTCTTGAGGAAGTGCTCACTAATTTTGAGGAAAAATAACATTTTGTTGAGAAAATAGGCAGAGCAAAGCAACCGTGAGAATGCTAAGTAACATTGTTATAATGCTAAATGAATTGAGTTGAAAAAAATTTATAAATTTCTCTGTTTGTTTTGAATATAATATGTAATATGTTATAGATTCCAACTAGGTGAAACGCGGGGTCGTGTAAGTGAAGTCGATCAACAGTTGAAATGGATAACTACTGTTGAGTTAAACCTGCTGTGGTCGAATCAACATGAATGTGTGCTAACATTTTTTCTAAATCCCATCCAGTTTACTTAATCTCAAGTATTTATTCCCACTAATGCATCATTCTATAAATTCAATGGCCCACCCGGTCAGAGATTAATGCATTTATTTAGTAGACAATTATTTCATTTTTGTTTGAGTAATTGGAGATTACTGGATTCTTCGATTATCCCACAAATCTCTCAAGCAATCCAGTGCTTATAAAAATTTAAAGGTGTATGGTGACAGCTGATAACAACGAAAGAAAACAAAATTATTCCGCTCTTTGTCTGATTGGTTAATGCACAGAACGAACAGAGGGTTAGGTACTTTTTTTTTAACGCCAAACAAGGGTCTCACCTCTTAGAGTGAGGATGGCGTGAGATAAGCCCTTATCTAGAAGCTTCAATTCCCAGCTGCCCCAAAACACTTCTCACATCCTGAAAACTCTTCCTTTGGTCCGGATTTAGGGTTTTTTTTTCGACTGAGATTAGGCACTGACGGCTCGTAAAGGAAATGGTTCGAGAAAGGACGTAAAATGGACGGTTGACCGCGTTTTCAGCTGTGATAGGCCGCTCCAAATGGCGTTCACCGGTAGCTCTAAGTGGTCAGTTGTCTGTTGATGCCTAATCACGCGACAAGGGTGGACGACGGGCTTGTGAGGCATTCGACAAGCACATCAGGACGACGGTGTAGCGTGAATGACAGGGCTTAGCGACAAAATCGAGGAAAGATCCCAGCCGTGCTAGTGAAACTTGTCATTTGATTGGACACAATCACCCGTGAGTGCTTACATCGCCAATCACAGTCTGTACCCTGAGACACCTTTTGACAGGCTTCATAAGGCCGTACATTTTTTTTTTTTTTTTTTTTTTTTTTTTTTTTTTTTCAAGTTGCCCTCAGGGAAGTGTTGTATGTGCTGTACATGGAAAAATACTGAGGAGTTCTCTGGAGTCAGAGGCCTGGCAGTTATGGTGGTCCGGCTTGTAAAGATGGTTCTTATAATGGTCATAGGGAGCCTGAATCCAGAATGTGGGGCATTCACTGGTGATATCCTTCCCGCTGGTTATTGAACGATACCCAACAAGAGCAAGCCGGACAGAGAGGCAGCTGCGGGGTACATTTATTAATCGTGTGCCCCCCCCCTCCCATAGAAGCGGTGCAGAGGGGTTTGTTTTTTGGAACCTTTCCGATTCA
>CM034003.1:14621837-14660186 GCA_019603395.1 Cyrtorhinus lividipennis | reverse complement strand
CGGCTACAAATGCGTTTAAATTGAATTTGAACTCAAAGTAGGAACAAAGTCCAATTAGAACTAACTTGAGAAGTGTAATTCGAACACTGCGTTTAATGAAACATCATGCAAAACATATTAAAAGAGGAGATCAATAATGAAAAGGGCTTGAAGAATTGATTTTGGTGGTTATCTTATGTCAACTTGAGGAATCTTGTGTTACGTGAAGGCACAATGGCAAGCAAATGGCAGAGCTTCATAATCAGAAATCTATAGATAAGACAAGCTTAAATACAAATCTACATTGAATAAATCAAAAAATGTACATTGGCGCTCATCAGAAGTGGTATTGATACCATTTACTCCAGAATTCAGACAAAATATAGCGCTTGTACTGGATTAACTAGGATTCAACATTGAATTGAGGCAAACTGCATGCAGGTACGGTGTACTTACTGGGAGTGCTGCTGAAGTCAGGCTTGAAATACGGTCAGGGAATAGTTGAGTTGGTATGTCGGTTGATGGTAAATGCGATGCCATTTCATTAAAAATATTATTTTTGCTCCATGTGTAGTTGGAGTGGGGAAATGGACAAAATATTCAGTTTTCATCAAAAATTGAGTTGGGTATGTCGTCGATGGTAAATGCGATGCCGATTTCATTTAAAATATTATTTTCGCTCCAAGTGTAGTTGGAGTGGGGGAAATGGACAAAATATTCAGTTTTAATGAAAAAATTGAGTTGGGTATGTCGGTCGATGGTAAATGCGATGCCGATTTCATTAAAAATATTATTTTCGCTCCAAGTGTAGTTGGAGTGGGGGAAATGGACAAAATATTCAGTTTTAATGAAAATTGAGTTGGGTATGTCGGTCGATGGTAAATGCGATGCCGATTTCATTAAAAATATTATTTTCGCTCCAAGTGTAGTTGGAGGGGGAAATGGACAAAATATTCAGTTTTAATGAAAAATTGAGTTGGGTATGTCGGTCGATGGTAAATGCGATGCCGATTTCATTAAAAATATTAGATTTCCGCTCCAGAGTGTAGTTGGAGTGGGGGGAAATGGACAAAATATTCAGTTTTAATGAAAAAAATTGAGTTGGGTATGTAGGTCGATGGTAAATGCGATGCCGATTTCATTAAAAATATTATTTTCGCTCCATGTGTAGTTGGAGTGGGGGGAAATGGACAAAATATTCAGTTTTCATCAGAAAATTGAGTTGGGTATGTCGGTCGATGGTAAATGCGATGCCGATTTCATTAAAAATATTATTTTCGCTCCAAGTGTAGTTGGAGTGGGGGAATGGACAAAATACTCAGTTTTAATAGAAAAATTGAGTTGGGTATGTCGGTCGATGGTAAATGCGATGCCGATTTCATTAAAAATATTATTTTCGCTCCAAGTGTAGTTGGAGTGGGGGAAATGGACAAAATATTCAGTTTTCATCAGAAAAAATTGAGTTGGGTATGTCGGTCGATGGTAAATGCGATGCCGATTTCATTAAAAATATTATTTTCGCTCCAAGTGTAGTTGGAGTGGGGGAAATGGACAAATATTCAGTTTTCATCAGAAAAATTGAGTTGGGGTATGTCGGTCGATGGTAAATGCGATGCCGATTTCATTAAAAATATTATTTCGCTCCAAGTGTAGTTGGAGTGGGGGAAATGGACAAAATATTCAGTTTTCATCAGAAAATTGAGTTGGGTATGTCGGTCGATGGTAAATGCGATGCCGATTTCATTAAAAATATTATTTCGCTCCAAGTGTAGTTGGAGTGGGGGTAATGGACAAAATATTCAGTTTTCATGAAAAAATTGAGTGGGTATGTCGGTCGATGGTAAATGCGATGCCGATTTCATTAAAAATATTATTTCGCTCCAAGTGTAGTTGGAGAGGGGGGAAATGGACAAAATATTCAGTTTTAATGAAAAAATTGAGTTGGGTATGTCGGTCGATGGTAAATGCGATGCCGATTTCATTAAAAATATTATTTTCGCTCCAAGTGTAGTTGGAGTGGGAGAAATGGACAAAATATTCAGTTTTAATGAAAAAATTGAGTTGGGTATGTCGGTTGATGGTAAATGCTATGCCGATTTCATTAAAAATATTATTTTTGCTCCAAGTGCAGTTGGAAAGGGAGAAATGGACAAAATATTCAGTTTTGAAAAAAATTCGAGTTGGAGCTACACTTGGAGCGAAGATAATATTTTTAATGAAATCGGCATTGCATTTACCATCGACCGACATACCCAACTCAATTTTTTCATTAAAACTGAATATTTGGTCCATTTCCCCCTCTCCAACTACACTTGGAGCGAAGATAATATTTTTAATGAAATCGGCATTGCATTTACCATCGACCGACATACCCAACTCAATTTTCTGATGGGAACTGAATATTTTGTCCATTTCCCCCACTCCAACTACACTTGGAGCGAGAAATAATATTTTTAATGAAATCGGCATCGCATTTACCATCGACCGACATACCCAACTCAATTTTCTGATGAAAACTGAATATTTGTCCATTTCCCCCACTCCAACTACACTTGGAGCGAAAATAATATTTTTAATGAAATCGGCATCGCATTTACCATCGACCGACATACCCAACTCAATTTTCTGATGAAAACTGAATATTTTGTCCATTTCCCCCTCTCCAACTACACTTGGAGCGAAAATAATATTTTTAATGAAATCGGCATCGCATTTACCATCGACCGACATACCCAACTCAATTTTTCATTAAAACTGAATATTTTGTCCATTTCCCCCTCTCCAACTACACTTGGAGCGAAAATAATATTTTTAATGAAATCGGCATCGCATTTACCATCGACCGACATACCCAACTCAATTTTTTCATTAAAACTGAATATTTTGTCCATTTCCCCCACTCCAACTACACTTGGAGCGAAAATAATATTTTTAATGAAATCGGCATCGCATTTACCATCGACCGACATACCCAACTCAATTTTCTGATGAAAACTGAATATTTTGTCCATTTCCCCCACTCCAACTACACTTGGAGCGAAAATAATATTTTTAATGAAATCGGCATCGCATTTACCATCGACCGACATACCCAACTCAATTTTCTGATGAAAACTGAATATTTTGTCCATTTCCCCCACTCCAACTACACTTGGAGCGAAAATAATATTTTTAATGAAATCGGCATCGCATTTACCATCGACCGACATACCCAACTCAATTTTTCTGATGAAAACTGAATATTTTGTCCATTTCCCCCACTCCAACTACACTTGGAGCGAAAATAATATTTTTAATGAAATCGGCATCGCATTTACCATCGACCGACATACCCAACTCAATTTTCTGATGAAAACTGAATATTTTGTCCATTTCCCCCATCTCCAACTACACTTGGAGCGAAAATAATATTTTTAATGAAATCGGCATCGCATTTACCATCGACCGACATACCCAACTCAATTTTCTGATGAAAACTGAATATTTTGTCCATTTCCCCCACTCCAACTACACTTGGAGCGAAAATAATATTTTTAATGAAATCGGCATCGCATTTACCATCGACCGACATACCCAACTCAATTTTCTGATGAAAACTGAATATTTTGTCCATTTCCCCCACTCCAACTACACTTGGAGCGAAAATAATATTTTTAATGAAATCGGCATCGCATTTACCATCGACCGACATACCCAACTCAATTTTTTGATTAAAACTGAATATTTTGTCCATTTCCCCCTCTCCAACTACACTTGGAGCGAAAATAATATTTTTAATGAAATCGGCATCGCATTTACCATCGACCGACATACCCAACTCAATTTTCTGATGAAAACTGAATATTTTGTCCATTTCCCCCTCTCCAACTACACTTGGAGCGAAAATAATATTTTTAATGAAATCGGCATCGCATTTACCATCGACCGACATACCCAACTCAATTTTCTGATGAAAACTGAATATTTTGTCCATTTCCCCCTCTCCAACTACACTTGGAGCGAAAATAATATTTTTAATGAAATCGGCATTGCATTTACCATCGACCGACATACCCAACTCAATTTTTTCATCAAAACTGAATATTTTGTCCATTTCCCCCTCTCCAACTACACTTGGAGCGAAAATAATATTTTTAATGAAATCGGCATCGCATTTACCATCGATGGAACCAGAAAGCAATCTTCGCAATTGATGCTATTGTGTTACTAACTCTTAACCTCATAGGAAGTCAGCAACTTGATAGCAAAAACTCGTCCTGAAAGTGAAAGGAATCATCAGAACCTGAGTGTAATGGTTTTGTTATACTGTAATTGTCTTAGGTTGCCAGCAACACAATAGCAAAACCTCCTCAGAATCAGATGCAGTTTTTGTGTTACAAACTCCAAACCTTTAGGAAGTCAGGAACACGATAGCAAAAACTACTCAAATCCGGAATGTGCAGACTCCTCAGAACCAGAATGCAAAACTTGCTATTGTGTTACAGACTCTAAACCTTATTGAATGTCAGCAACACGATAGCAAAAAAACTCCTCAGAACCAGAATGCAGAACTTGCTATCGTGTTACTAACTCCATACTTGTCAGCAACACAATAACAAAAAACTCCTCAGAACCAGAAAGCGGCAATTGCTATGGTGTTACTAACTCCAAACCTAATAGAAGGTCAGCGACAGCAATGATGATTCTGCTAAATAGTGGTTAAAGTATACTTTAGTCTGATTTTCAGGCCCCTGTTACTCTCAAAATGGAGAAAAATGTTGTACCATGCACATTTGAGACCAATTGTATGCAAGTTTGCTGTGACTTGAATTGTTAAAGGTACTGAAATGTGTTTGTGTTTGGATGTTTGCATAAATATGTGGCATGGGTAAATTGAGGATGAGCATCTGCATAAAGGATATGCTGGAAATTTACAGTGTGTGTTTGTTTGCTTTGCTAAAGAAATGATGGCTTTGTTCCTTGGTGCAACACTGCAATGGATGATGGGAGTGCACAACAAGAGGAAGGAATAAGAAAACGGAATAGCAGGAGTCATTAAGGTAACAACCCTCTGAGATATTTCACCAAACAACTCTTACAATTTGTTTGGCAGTTGAGCATGTGAGTGACAACAACGCAAGCGGTAAAATCTTCAACAAACTTGCCACGGCGAAGCATAATAAAAGCACCTTGACAGAGGAAAACGCAGGAGAAGAAGCCAACCAAATTAAATTGTACGTAAAATTCACCGTACTTCCAAATATTTCGAGACAAGTAGGTAACAAAAATCCGTTAAACACAAACATAGCGCGGTTCACTATAAATATCTCATTGTCAATTTTAATTTGCAAAACTTTCACCATTTTGGGTTTTAAATTGACGTTCAACGCTCGACAACATTTGTACAATCTTTGATACTGAGCTCTGACTATAGCGCAGAATTGAAACACCCCTGAATAATATTGAAGACCTAAATGCAAGTAAAAAACACTATAATAAAGCTGATTTAGATCTATTTGGTTGTCAAGTATTCCTTTGATTAATAGGAAGTAGAATAATCCGTACAAAAATCCAAATATCGCCCACAATACAACAGTCTAATTTATCGTTGCGTTTAATCGTGTTTAAAAGTTGAATAAATGCCTTGCAATTTGCAGTTACATTGATATGGAGAATGATTAATGAGCTGAAGACAAAAAGGTCAAAAATTGCGTGGACTATGAATGCAACTATTTGAGAAAAGTCTTCGGCTACAAATGCGTTTAAATTGAATTTGAACTCAAAGTAGGAACAAAGTCCAATTAGAACTAACTTGAGAATGTGTAATTCGAACACTGCGTTTAATGAAACATCATGCAAAACATATTAAAAGAGGAGATCAATAATGAAAAGGGCTTGAAGAATTGATTTTGGTGGTTATCTTATGTCAACTTGAGGAATCTTGTGTTACGTGAAGGGCACAATGGCAAGCAAATGGCAGAGCTTCGTAATCAGAAATCTATAGATAAGACAAGCTTAAATACAAATCTACATTGAATAAATCAAAAAATGTACATTGGCGCTCATCAGAAGTGGTATTGATACCATTTACTCCAGAATTCAGACAAAATATAGCGCTTGTACTGGATTAACTAGGATTCAACATTGAATTGAGGCAAACTGCATGCAGGTACGGTGTACTTACTGGGAGTGCTGCTGAAGTCAGGCTTGAAAAGATACGGTCAGGGAATAGTTGAGTTGGGTATGTCGGTTGATGGTAAATGCGATGCCGATTTCATTAAAAATATTATTTTTGCTCCATGTGTAGTTGGAGTGGGGGAAATGGACAAAATATTCAGTTTTCATCAGAAAATTGAGTTGGGTATGTCGGTCGATGGTAAATGCGATGCCGATTTCATTAAAAATATTATTTTCGCTCCAAGTGTAGTTGGAGTGGGGGAAATGGACAAAATATTCAGTTTCAATGAAAAAATTGAGTTGGGTATGTCGGTCGATGGTAAATGCGATGCCGATTTCATTAAAAATATTATTTTCGCTCCATGTGTAGTTGGAGTGGGGGAAATGGACAAAATATTCAGTTTTCATCAGAAAATTGAGTTGGGTATGTCGGTCGATGGTAAATGCGATGCCGATTTCATTAAAAATATTATTTTCGCTCCAAGTGTAGTTGGAGTGGGGGAAATGGACAAAATATTCAGTTTTCAATGAAAAAATTGAGTTGGGTATGTCGGTCGATGGTAAATGCGATGCCGATTTCATTAAAAATATTATTTTCGCTCCATGTGTAGTTGGAGTGGGGGAAATGGACAAAATATTCAGTTTTCATCAGAAAATTGAGTTGGGTATGTCGGTCGATGGTAAATGCGATGCCGATTTCATTAAAAATATTATTTTCGCTCCAAGTGTAGTTGGAGTGGGGAAAATGGACAAAATATTCAGTTTTAATGAAAAAATTGAGTTGGGTATGTCGGTCGATGGTAAATGCGATGCCGATTTCATTAAAAATATTATCTTCGCTCCAAGTGTAGATGGAGAGGGGGAAATGGACAAAATATTCAGTTTTCATCAGAAAATTGAGTTGGGTATGTCGGTCGATGGTAAATGCGATGCCGATTTCATTAAAAATATTATTTTCGCTCCAAGTGTAGTTGGAGTGGGGGAAATGGACAAAATATTCAGTTTTCATCAGAAAATTGAGTTGGGTATGTCGGTCGATGGTAAATGCGATGACGATTTCATTAAAAATATTATTTTCGCTCCAAGTGTAGTTGGAGAGGGGGAAATGGACAAAATATTCAGTTTTAATGAAAAAATTGAGTTGGGTATGTTGGTCGATGGTAAATGCGATGCCGATTTCATTAAAAATATTATTTTCGCTCCATGTGTAGTTGGAGTGGGGGAAATGGACAAAATATTCAGTTTTCATCAGAAAATTGAGTTGGGTATGTCGGTCGATGGTAAATGCGATGCCGATTTCATTAAAAATATTATTTTCGCTCCAAGTGTAGTTGGAGAGGGGGAAATGGACATAATATTCAGTTTTCATCAGAAAATTAAGTTGGGTATGTCGGTCGATGGTAAATGCGATGCCGATTTCATTAAAAATATTATTTTCGCTCCAAGTGTAGTTGGAGAGGGGGAAATGGACCAAATATTCAGTTTTAATGCAAAAATTGAGTTGGGTATGTCGGTCGATGGTAAATGCGATGCCGATTTCATTAAAAATATTATTTTCGCTCCAAGTGTAGTTGGAGTGGGGGAAATGGACAAAATATTCAGTTTTAATGAAAAAATTGAGCTGGGTATGTCGGTCGATGGTAAATGCGATGCCGATTTCATTAAAAATATTATCTTCGCTCCGAATGTAGTTGGAGTGGGGGAAATGGACAAAATACTCAGTTTTAATGAAAAAATTGAGTTGGGTATGTTGGTCGATGGTAAATGCGATGCCGATTTCATTAAAAATATTATTTTCGCTCCAAGTGTAGTTGGAGTGGGGGAAATGGACAAAATATTCAGTTTTCATCAGAAAATTGAGTTGGGTATGTCGGTCGATGGTAAATGCGATGCCGATTTCATTAAAAATATTATCTTCGCTCCATGTGTAGTTGGAGTGGGGGTAATGGACAAAATATTCAGTTTTAATGAAAAAATTGAGTTGGGTATGTCAGTCGATGGTGAATGCAATGCCGATTTCATTAAAAATATTATCTTCGCTCCAAGTGTAGTTGGAGAGGGGGAAATGGACAAAATATTCAGTTTTAATGAAAAAATTGAGTTGGGTATGTCGGTCGATGGTAAATGCGATGCCGATTTTCTTAAAAATATTATTTTCGCTCCAAGTGCAGTTGGAAAGGGAGAAATGGACAAAATATTCAGTTTTAAGAAAAATTCGAGTTGGAGCTACAGTTGGAGTGAATGTAATATTTTTAATCAAATCGGCATTGCATTCACCATTGACCGACGTACCCAACTCGATTTTTTCTTCAAAACTGAGTATTTGGTCCATTTCCCCCTCTCCAACTACACTTGGAGCGAAGATAATATTTTTAATGAAATCGGCATTGCATTTACCATCGACCGACATACCCAACTCAATTTTTTCATTAAAACTGAATATTTGGTCCATTTCCCCCTCTCCAACTACATTCGGAGCGAAGATAATATTTTTAATGAAATCGGCATCGCATTTACCATCGACCGACATACCCAGCTCAATTTTTTCATTAAAACTGAATATTTTGTCTGAATATGCATACCCAGCTCAATTTTTTCATTAAAACTGAATATTTTGACTGAATATGTTGTTTTAATGAAATCGGCATTGCATTTACCATCGACCGACATACCCAACTCAATTTTCTGATGGGAACTGAATATTTTGTCCATTTCCCCCACTCCAACTACACTTGGAGCGAGAATAATATTTTTAATGAAATCGGCATAGCATTTACCATCGACCGACATACCCAACTCAATTTTCTGATGAAAACTGAATATTTTGTCCATTTCCCCCACTCCAACTACACTTGGAGCGAAAATAATATTTTTAATGAAATCGGCATCGCATTTACCATCGACCGACATACCCAACTC
This sequence comes from Cyrtorhinus lividipennis, assembly GCA_019603395.1. NCBI lineage: Eukaryota > Metazoa > Arthropoda > Insecta > Hemiptera > Miridae > Cyrtorhinus > Cyrtorhinus lividipennis. Next base: position 14,651,132 of record CM034003.1, on the reverse strand, counting down.
AATTTTCTGATTAAAACTGAATATTTTGTCCATTTCCCCCACTCCAACTACACATGGAGCGAAAATAATATTTTTAATGAAATCGGCATCGCATTTACCATCAACCGACATACCCAACTCAATTTTCTGATGAATACTGAATATTTTGTCAATTTCCCCCTCTCCAACTACACTTGGAGCAAAAATAATATTTTTAATGAAATCGGCATCGCATTTACCATCGACCGACATACCCAACTCAATTTTTTCATTAAAACTGAATATTTGGTCCATTTCCCCCTCTCCAACTACACTTGGAGCGAAGATAATATTTTTAATGAAATCGGCATTGCATTTACCATTGACCGACATACCCAACTCAATTTTCTGATGAAAACTGAATATTTTGTCCATTTCCCCCACTCCAACTACACTTGGAGCGAGAATAATATTTTTAATGAAATCGGCATCGCATTTACCATCGACCGACATACCCAACTCAATTTTCTGATGAAAACTGAATATTTTGTCCATTTCCCCCACTCCAACTACACTTGGAGCGAAAATAATATTTTTAATGAAATCGGCATCGCATTTACCATCGACCGACATACCCAACTCAATTTTCTGATGAAAACTGAATATTTTGTCCATTTCCCCCACTCCAACTACACATGGAGCGAAAATAATATTATTAATGAAATCGGCATCGCATTTACCATCAACCGACATACCCAACTCAATTTTCTGATGAATACTGAATATTTTGTCCATTTCCCCCTCTCCAACTACACTTGGAGCGAAAATAATATTTTTAATGAAATCGGCATCGCATTTACCATCGACCGACATACCCAACTCAATTTTCTGATGAAAACTGAATATTTTGTCCATTTCCCCCACTCCAACTACACTTGGAGCGAGAATAATATTTTTAATGAAATCGGCATCGCATTTACCATCGACCGACATACCCAACTCAATTTTCTGATGAAAACTGAATATTTTGTCCATTTCCCCCACTCCAACTACACTTGGAGCGAAAATAATATTTTTAATGAAATCGGCATCGCATTTACCATCAACCGACATACCCAACTCAATTTTCTGATGAATACTGAATATTTTGTCCATTTCCCCCTCTCCAACTACACTTGGAGCGAAAATAATATTTTTAATGAAATCGGCATCGCATTTACCATCGACCGACATACCCAACTCAATTTTCTGATGAAAACTGAATATTTTGTCCATTTCCCTCACTCCAACTACACTTGGAGCGAGAATAATATTTTTAATGAAATCGGCATCGCATTTACCATCGACCGACATACCCAACTCAATTTTCTGATGAAAACTGAATATTTTGTCCATTTCCCCCACTCCAACTACACTTGGAGCAAAAATAATATTTTTAATGAAATCGGCATCGCATTTACCATCGACCGACATACCCAACCCAATTTTTTCATTAAAACTGAATATTTGGTCCATTTCCCCCTCTCCAACTACACTTGGAGCGAAGATAATATTTTTAATGAAATCGGCATTGCATATACCATTGACCGACATACCCAACTCAATTTTCTGATGAAAACTGAATATTTTGTCCATTTCCCCCTCTCCAACTACACTTGGAGCAAAAATAATATTTTTAATGAAATCGGCATCGCATTTACCATCGACCGACATGTAACCCGTCGTTTTCACGTAACGGGCTAGGGATCCAAAAATAGACCTAGGCGAATAATTAGTGGGAGACTAAAGACTTTCACTTACCGTCCGGAATGTCTGCAATGGTCGGTCATGGACGCCAAGTACACCTGAATTTACCAAGCTCTGAGGAATGGGGTTTCGTGATTGAAAAGACAAGGGTTCAATATTGACTTATAATAAACGCAATTGACAGAAATATAAAATACGGAATGTCTCGGCCGAGAAGGATATTGACTATTACGTAATCTAATTATTGAGTAGGCAGAAGTGAAGGGCTGAGGGCCAAATGAATTTACGAGGTAGCTGAAGGCTCAAATGTTTGGTTTGAATAACGGTAAAGTGGAAGTGATTTGTTAATGTCCTCCCCTAATTCCTTTTACTTTTCCTACGACAGACAAAATACTAAATAATACGGCTACAATGTACAACTCTATGATCAGCTTTCTGGTGACTAAACGTCGGGGCTTGGGCCAGATTTAGAGATTCGACTTTCGCGTTGCAAGGGTACGAAACAGAGTTATTTTGCCACTTACGTGTACCAACTCCTTCGGATGGAGACAACAGGGTGATGTTCTCTTCGCTGCTCGGCTTCGGTCAGGGGAACGCCGTCCAGGCCGGAGGAGGCGAGACTCTTTCCGACGGAGGTCCGACGACTGGCGGTGCGTGGGAAACCTGGACTATTGGCCGTCAAATCGGGCGCGAACGGATCAACACTCGGGTCCGACGGGGGATTTTCAGTTCGTATAAGGGCCCACTGTTACGGGAGAGGAATTGGCTGATCTCCCAATTCCCGAGTTCTCACCCTGAAGGAACCACGATACACTTGTTCCCTCAGGTCACTTTCACAACACCAGCTTCACAAGGGATTGATTTGCTTCGCGTCGGTTGTTTCGCTTCGATGTTCCGCTTCGGAACAGGTTGTTCCGCCCCGAAACAGGTTGTTCCGCCCCGAAACAGGTTGTTCCGCCCCGAAACAGGTTGTTCCGCCCCGCCCCTGCCTCGCCTCGTCCTCTCGAGATTATGGCGAGCAGGGGGGGCCAACCTCGTTTCGGAGATCCCAACTTTCCTTCACTTGAGTTCGTACACGACTGACTGCCCAGCCTTTCCCCAGCCCACTCATCAAGTCGCCTTCCCCTCCTCCTACTCCCGGGTGCCTCTCGTCCGACCAATCCGATGAGGTCACGCCTTTCGCCCAGCTGGGTCAGGCGCTTGGAGGGGAGAGGGCCCAATCCGTACCCCGCCGCCGAAGTTTCTTGACGGGGCGCTTGGAATCTGCCACCCCGTTACACTCCTCCGATCTTTGGAGGCCGAGGTCTACCTCGGCAATTTTCCTTCCGGTGGGGGTGACTGGTGCGATGGGCATTGCGTCTGGTTGTTTGGCCGCTATCCATGCTTGTTCGTACCGCCATCGCTTACAAGCGGTACAGGTTGGTGGTGGTCCTTCTCATGTTCAGCGCGGGAGTAGGGCTTCGGGTAGGCAGGGTCCGTGGGCCGCAGGTTCCGGCATTTTCTCTCGCAGCGGTACGTTGTCGGCGGGTGTCGTCGCTTGGTGCAGACGGGCACAGGACGTCCCCACCCGTCGAGAGCATGATGGCGCTGATGTTCCAAGGTGGTGCGATGGGCGAGATGTGTCTTCCGCTGGTCTTATCTTCTACTTCCCTACTATGATGTGAAACATACAAACCGGCCCTTTCTCTAGTCTCCTCTCACATTCAAACTCACACATTTTCCATCAATTGACGGCTCATTCGTCATGCAGACAACCTCTTTCACAAAGCCAGAAACTGAACAACGAACCCTAGATTTTGCTGCCATTACAAAGGGTTAAAGAAAAAAAAAAAAAAAAAAAAAAAAAAAAAAAAAAAAAAAAAAAAAAAAAAAAAAAAGGGGGGGGGGGCCCAGGGAGTCCTGTCACGACTCATGAGGTACGGTCATTAGTAAAACAAGGTAAGTACTTGTGTTGTGCATTTTATTTCCAGATCGGGGTTCATCATGGCTTCGCCCTCGTCTGATGGGCTGCTGTAATGGTGCATGGTCGCGAATTCACTTGTTAAATATAAAAAAAAAAAAAATAAATAAATAAATGAATAAATAAATAAATAATAAAAAAAAAAAAAAAAAAAAAAAAAAAAAAAAATTATAGAACCGATAGATCACTTTCTTGCGCACCAAGGACCGATAATTTCCCCACGAATCGAGAAAGGACTTCCCAGTTGGTAAGAGCTATGACGGGTCTGGAATCGGGATGTCAATTGGAGCTGAAGGCTCCGGAACAGTTTCGGAACAGAGGGCCCCGGAACAGTCTCGGAACAGAAGGCCTCGGGACCAGTTCCGGAACAGTCCTGGAACAGAGGGCCCCGGAACAGTTTCGGAACAGAAGGCCCCGGGACAAGTCCCGGAACAGAGGGCCCCGGAACAGTCTCGGAACAGAAGGCCCCGGGACAAGTCCCGGAACAGTCCCGGAACAGAGGGCCCCGGAACAGTTTCGGAACAGAAGGCCCCGGAACAGTCTCGGAACAGAAAGCCCCGGGACAAGTCCCGGAACAGTCCCGGAACAGTCTCGGAACAGAGAGCCCCGGGACAAGTCTCGGAACAGTCCCGGAACAGAGGGCCCCCGGAACAGTCTCGGAACAGAGAGCCCCGGGACAAGTCTCGGAACAGTCCCGGAACAGAGGGCCCCGGAACAGTCCCGGAACAGAGAGCCCCGGGACAAGTTCCGGAACAGTCCCGGAACAGAGGGCCCCGGAACAGTCTCGGAACAGAGAGCCCCGGGACAAGTTTCGGAACAGTCCCGGAACAGAGGGCCCCGGAACAGTCCCGGAACAGAGAGCCCCGGGACAAGCTCCGGAACAGTCCCGGAACAGAGGGCCCCGGAACAGTCTCGGAACAGAGAGCCCCGGGACAAGTTTCGGAACAGTCCCGGAACAGAGGGCCCCGGAACAGTTTCGGAACAGAGGGCCTCGGGACAAGTCTCGGAACAGTCCCGGAACAGAGGGCCCCGGAACAGTCCCGGAACAGAAGGCCTCGGGACAAGTTCCGGAACAGTCCCGGAACAGAGGGCCCCGGAACAGTCTCGGAACAGAAGGCCTCGGGACAAGTTTCGGAACAGTCCCGGAACAGAGGGCTACAGTGAGAGTGATGCTACTAAATAAATGAGCCAGTATCTAAATTTCGATTTTTGGAAAGAAAAAATCCTAGACACGGATTTGAAGTCAATTGGCTCCTCACTCGCTTCCTCACACTCGGGCCGATTTGTTTGTTTCTTACAATTTTAAATTTCGGAATCTACAACTAGCACAGTTTGACTTTCAAGATTATGGAACGCGACCCAATTCCTTCAGAGCTTTTTCTCACCAATATTCACCTGGTCAAGATCACTTGTTGTGGATACGACAGAAATCGAGATTTCTGAAAAATCCCACCGCTTGCCACCAAAAGATGTAACCCGTCGTTTTCACGTAACGGGCTAGGGATCCAAAAATAGACCTAGGCGAATAATTAGTGGGAGACTAAAGACTTTCACTTACCGTCCGGAATGTCTGCAATGGTCGGTCATGGACGCCAAGTACACCTGAATTTACCAAGCTCTGAGGAATGGGGTTTCGTGATTGAAAAGACAAGGGTTCAATATTGACTTATAATAAACGCAATTGACAGAAATATAAAATACGGAATGTCTCGGCCGAGAAGGATATTGACTATTACGTAATCTAATTATTGAGTAGGCAGAAGTGAAGGGCTGAGGGCCAAATGAATTTACGAGGTAGCTGAAGGCTCAAATGTTTGGTTTGAATAACGGTAAAGTGGAAGTGATTTGTTAATGTCCTCCCCTAATTCCTTTTACTTTTCCTACGACAGACAAAATACTAAATAATACGGCTACAATGTACAACTCTATGATCAGCTTTCTGGTGACTAAACGTCGGGGCTTGGGCCAGATTTAGAGATTCGACTTTCGCGTTGCAAGGGTACGAAACAGAGTTATTTCGCCACTTACGTGTACCAACTCCTTCGGATGGAGACAACAGGGTGATGTTCTCTTCGCTGCTCGGCTTCGGTCAGGGGAACGCCGTCCAGGCCGGAGGAGGCGAGACTCTTTCCGACGGAGGTCCGACGACTGGCGGTGCGTGGGAAACCTGGACTATTGGCCGTCGAATCGGGCGCGAACGGATCAACACTCGGGTCCGACGGGGGATTTTCAGTTCGTATAAGGGCCCACTGTTACGGGAGAGGAATTGGCTGATCTCCCAATTCCCGAGTTCTCACCCTGAAGGAACCACGATACACTTGTTCCCTCAGGTCACTTTCACAACACCAGCTTCACAAGGGATTGATTTGCTTCGCGTCGGTTGTTTCGCTTCGATGTTCCGCTTCGGAACAGGTTGTTCCGCCCCGAAACAGGTTGTTCCGCCCCGAAACAGGTTGTTCCGCCCCGCCCCTGCCTCGCCTCGTCCTCTCGAGATTATGGCGAGCAGGGGGGGCCAACCTCGTTTCGGAGATCCCAACTTTCCTTCACTTGAGTTCGTACACGACTGACTGCCCAGCCTTTCCCCAGCCCACTCATCAAGTCGCCTTCCCCTCCTCCTACTCCCGGGTGCCTCTCGTCCGACCAATCCGATGAGGTCACGCCTTTCGCCCAGCTGGGTCAGGCGCTTGGAGGGGAGAGGGCCCAATCCGTACCCCGCCGCCGAAGTTTCTTGACGGGGCGCTTGGAATCTGCCACCCCGTTACAGACATACCCAACCCAATTTTTTCATTAAAACTGAATATTTGGTCCATTTCCCCCTCTCCAACTACACTTGGAGCGAAGATAATATTTTTAATGAAATCGGCATTGCATTTACCATTGACCGACATACCCAACTCAATTTTCTGATGAAAACTGAATATTTTGTCCATTTCCCCCACTCCAACTACACTTGGAGCGAAAATAATATTTTTAATGAAATCGGCATCGCATTTACCATCGATGGAACCAGAAAGCAATCTTCGCAATTGATGCTATTGTGTTACTAACTCTCAACCTCATAGGAAGTCAGCAACTTGATTGCAAAAACTCGTCCTGAAAGTGAAAGGAATCATCAGAACCTGAGTGTAATGGTTTTGTTATACTGTAATTGTCTTAGGTTGCCAGCAACACAATAGCAAAACCTCCTCAGAATCAGATGCAGTTTTTGTGTTACAAACTCCAAACCTTTAGGAAGTCAGGAACACGATAGCAAAAACTACTCAAATCCGGAATGTGCAGACTCCTCAGAACCAGAATGCAAAACTTGCTATTGTGTTACAGACTCTAAACCTTATTGAATGTCAGCAACACGATAGCAAAAAACTCCTCAGAACCAGAATGCAGGACTTGCTATCGTGTTACTAACTCCATACTTGTCAGCAACACAATAACAAAAAACTCCTCAGAACCAGAATGCGGCAATTGCTATGGTGTTACTAACTCCAAACCTAATGGAAGGTCAGCGACAGCAATGATGATTCTGCTAAATAGTGGTTAAAGTATACTTTAGTCTGATTTTCAGGCCCCTGTTACTCTCAAAATGGAGAAAAATGTTGTACCATGCACATTTGAGACCAATTGTATGCAAGTTTGCTGTGACTTGAATTGTTAAAGGTACTGAAATGTGTTTGTGTTTGGATGTTTGCATAAATATGTGGCATGGGTAAATTGAGGATGAGCATCTGCATAAAGGATATGCTGGAAATTTACAGTGTGTGTTTGTTTGCTTTGCTAAAGAAATGATGGCTTTGTTCCTTGGTGCAACACTGCAATGGATGATGGGAGTGCACAACAAGAGGAAGGAATAAGAAAACGGAATAGCAGGAGTCATTAAGGTAACAACCCTCTGAGATATTTCACCAAACAACTCTTACAATTTGTTTGGCAGTTGAGCATGTGAGTGACAACAACGCAAGCGGTAAAATCTTCAACAAACTTGCCACGGCGAAGCATAATAAAAGCACCTTGACAGAGGAAAACGCAGGAGAAGAAGCCAACCAAATTAAATTGTACGTAAAATTCACCGTACTTCCAAATATTTCGAGACAAGTAGGTAACAAAAATCTGTTAAACACAAACATAGCGCGGTTCACTATAAATATCTCATTGTCAATTTTAATTTGCAAAACTTTCACCATTTTGGGTTTTAAATATTGACGTTCAACGCTCAACAACATTTGTACAATCTTTGATACTGAGCTCTGACTTTAGCGCAGAATTGAAACACCCCTGAATAATATTGAAGACCTAAATGCAAGTAAAAAACACTATAATAAAGCTGATTTAGATCTATTTGGTTGTCAAGTATTCCTTTGATTAATAGGAAGTAGAATAATCCGTACAAAAATCCAAATATCGCCCACAATACAACAGTCTAATTTATCGTTGCGTTTAATCGTGTTTAAAAGTTGAATAAATGCCTTGCAATTTGCAGTTACATTGATATGGAGAATGATTAATGAGCTGAAGACAAAAAGGTCAAAAATTGCGTGGACTATGAATGCAACTATTTGAGAAAAGTCTTCGGCTACAAATGCGTTTAAATTGAATTTGAACTCAAAGTAGGAACAAAGTCCAATTAGAACTAACTTGAGAATGTGTAATTCAAACACTGCGTTTAATGAAACATCATGCAAAACATATTAAAAGAGGAGATCAATAATGAAAAGGGCTTGAGGAATTGATTTTGGTGGTTATCTTATGTCAACTTGAGGAATCTTGTGTTACATGAAGGGCACAATGGCAAGCAAATGGCAGAGCTTCGTAATCAGAAATCTATAGATAAGACAAGCTTAAATACAAATCTACATTGAATAAATCAAAAAATGTACATTGGCGCTCATCAGAAGTGGTATTGATACCATTTACTCCAGAATTCAGACAAAATATAGCGCTTGTACTGGATTAACTAGGATTCAACATTGAATTGAGGCAAACTGCATGCAGGTACGGTGTACTTACTGGGAGTGCTGCTGAAGTCAGGCTTGAAAAGATACGGTCAGGGAATAGTTGAGTTGGGTATGTCAGTTGATGGTAAATGCGATGCCGATTTCATTAAAAATATTATTTTCGCTCCATGTGTAGTTGGAGTGGGGGAAATGGACAAAATATTCAGTTTTCATCAGAAAATTGAGTTGGGTATGTCGGTCGATGGTAAATGCGATGCCGATTTCATTAAAAATATTATTTTCGCTCCAAGTGTAGTTGGAGTGGGGGAAATGGACAAAATATTCAGTTTTAATGAAAAAATTGAGTTGGGTATGTCGGTCGATGGTAAATGCGATGCCGATTTCATTAAAAATATTATTTTCGCTCCATGTGTAGTTGGAGTGGGGGAAATGGACAAAATATTCAGTTTTCATCAGAAAATTGAGTTGGGTATGTCGGTCGATGGTAAATGCGATGCCGATTTCATTAAAAATATTATTTTCGCTCCAAGTGTAGTTGGAGTGGGGGAAATGGACAAAATATTCAGTTTTCAATGAAAAAATTGAGTTGGGTATGTCGGTCGATGGTAAATGCGATGCCGATTTCATTAAAAATATTATTTTCGCTCCATGTGTAGTTGGAGTGGGGGAAATGGACAAAATATTCAGTTTTCATCAGAAAATTGAGTTGGGTATGTCGGTCGATGGTAAATGCGATGCCGATTTCATTAAAAATATTATTTTCGCTCCAAGTGTAGTTGGAGTGGGGGAAATGGACAAAATATTCAGTTTTAATGAAAAAATTGAGTTGGGTATGTCGGTCGATGGTAAATGCGATGCCGATTTCATTAAAAATATTATTTTCGCTCCAAGTGTAGTTGGAGAGGGGGAAATGGACAAAATATTCAGTTTTCATCAGAAAATTGAGTTGGGTATGTCGGTCGATGGTAAATGCGATGCCGATTTCATTAAAAATATTATTTTCGCTCCAAGTGTAGTTGGAGTGGGGGAAATGGACAAAATATTCAGTTTTCATCAGAAAATTGAGTTGGGTATGTCGGTCGATGGTAAATGCGATGCCGATTTCATTAAAAATATTATTTTCGCTCCAAGTGTAGTTGGAGTGGGGGAAATGGACAAAATATTCAGTTTTAATGAAAAAATTGAGTTGGGTATGTCGGTCGATGGTAAATGCGATGCCGATTTCATTAAAAATATTATTTTCGCTCCATGTGTAGTTGGAGTGGGGGAAATGGACAAAATATTCAGTTTTCATCAGAAAATTGAGTTGGGTATGTCGGTCGATGGTAAATGCGATGCCGATTTCATTAAAAATATTATTTTCGCTCCAAGTGTAGTTGGAGTGGGGGAAATGGACAAAATATTCAGTTTCAATGAAAAAATTGAGTTGGGTATGTCGGTCGATGGTAAATGCGATGCCGATTTCATTAAAAATATTATTTTCGCTCCATGTGTAGTTGGAGTGGGGGAAATGGACAAAATATTCAGTTTTCATCAGAAAATTGAGTTGGGTATGTCGGTCGATGGTAAATGCGATGCCGATTTCATTAAAAATATTATTTTCGCTCCAAGTGTAGTTGGAGTGGGGGAAATGGACAAAATATTCAGTTTTAATGAAAAAATTGAGTTGGGTATGTCGGTCGATGGTAAATGCGATGCCGATTTCATTAAAAATATTATCTTCGCTCCAAGTGTAGTTGGAGTGGGGGAAATGGACAAAATATTCAGTTTTAATGAAAAAATTGAGTTGGGTATGTCGGTCGATGGTAAATGCGATGCCGATTTCATTAAAAATATTATTTTCGCTCCAAGTGTAGTTGGAGTGGGGGAAATGGACAAAATATTCAGTTTTCATCAGAAAATTGAGTTGGGTATGTCGGTCGATGGTAAATGCGATGCCGATTTCATTAAAAATATTATCTTCGCTCCATGTGTAGTTGGAGTGGGGGAAATGGACAAAATATTCAGTTTTAATGAAAAAATTGAGTTGGGTATGTCAGTCGATGGTGAATGCAATGCCGATTTCATTAAAAATATTATCTTCGCTCCAAGTGTAGTTGGAGAGGGGGAAATGGACAAAATATTCAGTTTTAATGAAAAAATTGAGTTGGGTATGTCGGTCGATGGTAAATGCGATGCCGATTTCCTTAAAAATATTATTTTCGCTCCAAGTGCAGTTGGAAAGGGAGAAATGGACAAAATATTCAGTTTTAAGAAAAATTCGAGTTGGAGCTACAGTTGGAGTGAATGTAATATTTTTAATCAAATCGGCATTGCATTCACCATTGACCGACGTACCCAACTCGATTTTTTCTTCAAAACTGAGTATTTGGTCCATTTCCCCCTCTCCAACTACACTTGGAGCGAAGATAATATTTTTAATGAAATCGGCATTGCATTTACCATCGACCGACATACCCAACTCAATTTTTTCATTAAAACTGAATATTTGGTCCATTTCCCCCTCTCCAACTACACTTGGAGCGAAGATAATATTTTTAATGAAATCGGCATCGCATTTACCATCGACCGACATACCCAGCTCAATTTTTTCATTCAAACTGAATATTTTGTCTGAATATGCATACCCAGCTCAATTTTTTCATTAAAACTGAATATTTTGACTGAATATGTTGTTTTAATGAAATCGGCATTGCATTTACCATCGACCGACATACCCAACTCAATTTTCTGATGGGAACTGAATATTTTGTCCATTTCCCCCACTCCAACTACACTTGGAGCGAGAATAATATTTTTAATGAAATCGGCATAGCATTTACCATCGACCGACATACCCAACTCAATTTTCTGATGAAAACTGAATATTTTGTCCATTTCCCCCACTCCAACTACACTTGGAGCGAAAATAATATTTTTAATGAAATCGGCATCGCATTTACCATCGACCGACATACCCAACTCAATTTTCTGATTAAAACTGAATATTTTGTCCATTTCCCCCACTCCAACTACACATGGAGCGAAAATAATATTTTTAATGAAATCGGCATCGCATTTACCATCGACCGACATACCCAACTCAATTTTCTGATGAAAACTGAATATTTTGTCCATTTCCCCCACTCCAACTACACTTGGAGCGAAAATAATATTTTTAATGAAATCGGCATCGCATTTACCATCGACCGACATACCCAACTCAATTTTTTCATTAAAACTGAATATTTTGTCCATTTCCCCCACTCCAACTACACTTGGAGCGAAGATAATATTTTTAATGAAATCGGCATCGCATTTACCATCGACCGACATACCCAACTCAATTTTCTGATGAAAACTGAATATTTTGTCCATTTCCCCCACTCCAACTACACTTGGAGCGAAAATAATATTTTTAATGAAATCGGCATCGCATTTACCATCGACCGACATACCCAACTCAATTTTCTGATGAAAACTGAATATTTTGTCCATTTCCCCCACTCCAACTACACTTGGAGCGAAAATAATATTTTTAATGAAATCGGCATCGCATTTACCATCGACCGACATACCCAACTCAATTTTCTGATGAAAACTGAATATTTTGTCCATTTCCCCCACTCCAACTACACTTGGAGCGAAAATAATATTTTTAATGAAATCGGCATCGCATTTACCATCGACCGACATACCCAACTCAATTTTCTGATGAAAACTGAATATTTTGTCCATTTCCCCCACTCCAACTACACTTGGAGCGAAAATAATATTTTTAATGAAATCGGCATCGCATTTACCATCGACCGACATACCCAACTCAATTTTCTGATGAAAACTGAATATTTTGTCCATTTCCCCCACTCCAACTACACTTGGAGCGAAAATAATATTTTTAATGAAATCGGCATCGCATTTACCATCGACCGACATACCCAACTCAATTTTCTGATGAAAACTGAATATTTTGTCCATTTCCCCCACTCCAACTACACTTGGAGCGAAAATAATATTTTTAATGAAATCGGCATCGCATTTACCATCGACCGACATACCCAACTCAATTTTCTGATGAAAACTGAATATTTTGTCCATTTCCCCCACTCCAACTACACTTGGAGCGAAAATAATATTTTTAATGAAATCGGCATCGCATTTACCATCGACCGACATACCCAACTCAATTTTCTGATGAAAACTGAATATTTTGTCCATTTCCCCCACTCCAACTACACTTGGAGCGAAAATAATATTTTTAATGAAATCGGCATCGCATTTACCATCGACCGACATACCCAACTCAATTTTTTCATTAAAACTGAATATTTTGTCCATTTCCCCCACTCCAACTACACTTGGAGCGAAAATAATATTTTTAATGAAATCGGCATCGCATTTACCATCGACCGACATACCCAACTCAATTTTCTGATGAAAACTGAATATTTTGTCCATTTCCCCCACTCCAACTACACTTGGAGCGAAAATAATATTTTTAATGAAATCGGCATCGCATTTACCATCGACCGACATACCCAACTCAATTTTCTGATGAAAACTGAATATTTTGTCCATTTCCCCCACTCCAACTACACTTGGAGCGAAAATAATATTTTTAATGAAATCGGCATCGCATTTACCATCGACCGACATACCCAACTCAATTTTTCTGATTAAAACTGAATATTTTGTCCATTTCCCCCACTCCAACTACACTTGGAGCGAAAATAATATTTTTAATGAAATCGGCATCGCATTTACCATCGACCGACATACCCAACTCAATTTTCTGATGAAAACTGAATATTTTGTCCATTTCCCCCACTCCAACTACACTTGGAGCGAAAATAATATTTTTAATGAAATCGGCATCGCATTTACCATCGACCGACATACCCAACTCAATTTTTCTGATGAAAACTGAATATTTTGTCCATTTCCCCCTCTCCAACTACACTTGGAGCGAAAATAATATTTTTAATGAAATCGGCATCGCATTTACCATCGACCGACATACCCAACTCAATTTTCTGATGAAAACTGAATATTTTGTCCATTTCCCCCACTCCAACTACACTTGGAGCGAAAATAATATTTTTAATGAAATCGGCATCGCATTTACCATCGACCGACATACCCAACTCAATTTTCTGATGAAAACTGAATATTTTGTCCATTTCCCCCACTCCAACTACACTTGGAGCGAAAATAATATTTTTAATGAAATCGGCATCGCATTTACCATCGACCGACATACCCAACTCAATTTTTCTGATGAAAACTGAATATTTTGTCCATTTCCCCCACTCCAACTACACTTGGAGCGAAAATAATATTTTTAATGAAATCGGCATCGCATTTACCATCGACCGACATACCCAACTCAATTTTCTGATGAAAACTGAATATTTTGTCCATTTCCCCCTCTCCAACTACACTTGGAGCGAAAATAATATTTTTAATGAAATCGGCATCGCATTTACCATCGACCGACATACCCAACTCAATTTTCTGATGAAAACTGAATATTTTGTCCATTTCCCCCACTCCAACTACACTTGGAGCGAAAATAATATTTTTAATGAAATCGGCATCGCATTTACCATCGACCGACATACCCAACTCAATTTTTCTGATGAAAACTGAATATTTTGTCCATTTCCCCCACTCCAACTACACTTGGAGCGAAAATAATATTTTTAATGAAATCGGCATCGCATTTACCATCGACCGACATACCCAACTCAATTTTCTGATGAAAACTGAATATTTTGTCCATTTCCCCCACTCCAACTACACATGGAGCGAAAATAATATTTTTAATGAAATCGGCATCGCATTTACCATCGACCGACATACCCAACTCAATTTTCTGATGAAAACTGAATATTTTGTCCATTTCCCCCACTCCAACTACACTTGGAGCGAAAATAATATTTTTAATGAAATCGGCATCGCATTTACCATCGACCGACATACCCAACTCAATTTTCTGATGAAAACTGAATATTTTGTCCATTTCCCCCACTCCAACTACACTTGGAGCGAAAATAATATTTTTAATGAAATCGGCATCGCATTTACCATCGACCGACATACCCAACTCAATTTTCTGATGAAAACTGAATATTTTGTCCATTTCCCCCACTCCAACTACACTTGGAGCGAAAATAATATTTTTAATGAAATCGGCATCGCATTTACCATCGACCGACATACCCAACTCAATTTTTTCATTAAAACTGAATATTTTGTCCATTTCCCCCCTCTCCAACTACACTTGGAGCGAAATAATATTTTTAATGAAATCGGCATTCGCATTTACCATCGACCGACATACCCAACTCAATTTTCTGATGAAAACTGAATATTTTGTCCATTTCCCCCTCTCCAACTACACTTGGAGCGAAAATAATATTTTTAATGAAATCGGCATCGCATTTACCATCGACCGACATACCCAACTCAATTTTTTCATTAAAACTGAATATTTTGTCCATTTCCCCCTCTCCAACTACACTTGGAGCGAAAATAATATTTTTAATGAAATCGGCATTGCATTTACCATCGACCGACATACCCAACTCAATTTTCTGATGAAAACTGAATATTTTGTCCATTTCCCCCACTCCAACTACACTTGGAGCGAAATAATATTTTTAATGAAATCGGCATCGCATTTACCATCGATGGAACCAGAAAGCAATCTTCGCAATTGATGCTATTGTGTTACTAACTCTTAACCTCATAGGAAGTCAGCAACTTGATAGCAAAAACTCGTCCTGAAAGTGAAAGGAATCATCAGAACCTGAGTGTAATGGTTTTGTTATACTGTAATTGTCTTAGGTTGCCAGCAACACAATAGCAAAACCTCCTCAGAATCAGATGCAGTTTTTGTGTTACAAACTCCAAACCTTTAGGAAGTCAGGAACACGATAGCAAAAACTACTCAAATCCGGAATGTGCAGACTCCTCAGAACCAGAATGCAAAACTTGCTATTGTGTTACAGACTCTAAACCTTATTGAATGTCAGCAACACGATAGCAAAAAAACTCCTCAGAACCAGAATGCAGAACTTGCTATCGTGTTACTAACTCCATACTTGTCAGCAACACAATAACAAAAAACTCCTCAGAACCAGAAAGCGGCAATTGCTATGGTGTTACTAACTCCAAACCTAATAGAAGGTCAGCGACAGCAATGATGATTCTGCTAAATAGTGGTTAAAGTATACTTTAGTCTGATTTTCAGGCCCCTGTTACTCTCAAAATGGAGAAAAATGTTGTACCATGCACATTTGAGACCAATTGTATGCAAGTTTGCTGTGACTTGAATTGTTAAAGGTACTGAAATGTGTTTGTGTTTGGATGTTTGCATAAATATGTGGCATGGGTAAATTGAGGATGAGCATCTGCATAAAGGATATGCTGGAAATTTACAGTGTGTGTTTGTTTGCTTTGCTAAAGAAATGATGGCTTTGTTCCTTGGTGCAACACTGCAATGGATGATGGGAGTGCACAACAAGAGGAAGGAATAAGAAAACGGAATAGCAGGAGTCATTAAGGTAACAACCCTCTGAGATATTTCACCAAACAACTCTTACAATTTGTTTGGCAGTTGAGCATGTGAGTGACAACAACGCAAGCGGTAAAATCTTCAACAAACTTGCCACGGCGAAGCATAATAAAAGCACCTTGACAGAGGAAAACGCAGGAGAAGAAGCCAACCAAATTAAATTGTACGTAAAATTCACCGTACTTCCAAATATTTCGAGACAAGTAGGTAACAAAAATCCGTTAAACACAAACATAGCGCGGTTCACTATAAATATCTCATTGTCAATTTTAATTTGCAAAACTTTCACCATTTTGGGTTTTAAATTGACGTTCAACGCTCGACAACATTTGTACAATCTTTGATACTGAGCTCTGACTATAGCGCAGAATTGAAACACCCCTGAATAATATTGAAGACCTAAATGCAAGTAAAAAACACTATAATAAAGCTGATTTAGATCTATTTGGTTGTCAAGTATTCCTTTGATTAATAGGAAGTAGAATAATCCGTACAAAAATCCAAATATCGCCCACAATACAACAGTCTAATTTATCGTTGCGTTTAATCGTGTTTAAAAGTTGAATAAATGCCTTGCAATTTGCAGTTACATTGATATGGAGAATGATTAATGAGCTGAAGACAAAAAGGTCAAAAATTGCGTGGACTATGAATGCAACTATTTGAGAAAAGTCTTCGGCTACAAATGCGTTTAAATTGAATTTGAACTCAAAGTAGGAACAAAGTCCAATTAGAACTAACTTGAGAATGTGTAATTCGAACACTGCGTTTAATGAAACATCATGCAAAACATATTAAAAGAGGAGATCAATAATGAAAAGGGCTTGAAGAATTGATTTTGGTGGTTATCTTATGTCAACTTGAGGAATCTTGTGTTACGTGAAGGGCACAATGGCAAGCAAATGGCAGAGCTTCGTAATCAGAAATCTATAGATAAGACAAGCTTAAATACAAATCTACATTGAATAAATCAAAAAATGTACATTGGCGCTCATCAGAAGTGGTATTGATACCATTTACTCCAGAATTCAGACAAAATATAGCGCTTGTACTGGATTAACTAGGATTCAACATTGAATTGAGGCAAACTGCATGCAGGTACGGTGTACTTACTGGGAGTGCTGCTGAAGTCAGGCTTGAAAAGATACGGTCAGGGAATAGTTGAGTTGGGTATGTCGGTTGATGGTAAATGCGATGCCGATTTCATTAAAAATATTATTTTCGCTCCATGTGTAGTTGGAGTGGGGGAAATGGACAAAATATTCAGTTTTCATCAGAAAAATTGAGTTGGGTATGTCAGGTCGATGGTAAATGCGATGCCGATTTCATTAAAAATATTATTTTCGCTCCAAGTGTAGTTGGAGTGGGGGAAATGGACAAAATATTCAGTTTTAATGAAAAAATTGAGTTGGGTATGTCGGTCGATGGTAAATGCGATGCCGATTTCATTAAAAATATTATTTTCGCTCCAATGTGTAGTTGGAGTGGGGGAAATGGACAAAATATTCAGTTTTCATCAGAAAAATTGAGTTGGGTATGTCGGTCGATGGTAAATGCGATGCCGATTTCATTAAAAATATTATTTTCGCTCCAAGTGTAGTTGGAGTGGGGGAAATGGACAAAATATTCAGTTTTCAATGAAAAATTGAGTTGGGTATGTCGGTCGATGGTAAATGCGATGCCGATTTCATTAAAAATATTATTTTCGCTCCAAGTGTAGTTGGAGTGGGGGAAATGGACAAAATATTCAGTTTTCATCAGAAAAATTGAGTTGGGTATGTCGGTCGATGGTAAATGCGATGCCGATTTCATTAAAAATATTATTTTCGCTCCAAGTGTAGTTGGAGTGGGGGAAATGGACAAAATATTCAGTTTTAATGAAAAAATTGAGTTGGGTATGTCGGTCGATGGTAAATGCGATGCCGATTTCATTAAAAATATTATTTTCGCTCCAAGTGTAGTTGGAGAGGGGGAAATGGACAAAATATTCAGTTTTCATCAGAAAATTGAGTTGGGTATGTCGGTCGATGGTAAATGCGATGCCGATTTCATTAAAAATATTATTTTCGCTCCAAGTGTAGTTGGAGTGGGGGAAATGGACAAAATATTCAGTTTTAATAGAAAAATTGAGTTGGGTATGTCGGTCGATGGTAAATGCGATGCCGATTTCATTAAAAATATTATTTTCGCTCCAAGTGTAGTTGGAGAGGGGGAAATGGACAAAATATTCAGTTTTAATGAAAAATTGAGTTGGGTATGTCGGTCGATGGTAAATGCGATGCCGATTTCATTAAAAATATTATTTTCGCTCCAAGTGTAGTTGGAGTGGGGGAAATGGACAAAATATTCAGTTTTAATGAAAAAATTGAGTTGGGTATGTCGGTCGATGGTAAATGCGATGCCGATTTCATTAAAAATATTATTTTCGCTCCAAGTGTAGTTGGAGTGGGGGAAATGGACAAAATATTCAGTTTTCATCAGAAAAATTGAGTTGGGTATGTCGGTCGATGGTAAATGCGATGCCGATTTCATTAAAAATATTATTTTCGCTCCAAGTGTAGTTGGAGTGGGGGAAATGGACAAAATATTCAGTTTTCATCAGAAAATTGAGTTGGGTATGTCGGTCGATGGTAAATGCGATGCCGATTTCATTAAAAATATTATTTTCGCTCCAAGTGTAGTTGGAGAGGGGGAAATGGACAAAATATTCAGTTTTAATGCAAAAATTGAGTTGGGTATGTCGGTCGATGGTAAATGCGATGCCGATTTCATTAAAAATATTATTTTCGCTCCAAGTGTAGTTGGAGTGGGGGAAATGGACAAAATATTCAGTTTTAATGAAAAAATTGAGTTGGGTATGTCGGTCGATGGTAAATGCGATGCCGATTTCATTAAAAATATTATTTTCGCTCCAAGTGTAGTTGGAGTGGGGGAAATGGACAAAATATTCAGTTTTAATGAAAAAATTGAGTTGGGTATGTCGGTCGATGGTAAATGCGATGCCGATTTCATTAAAAATATTATTTTCGCTCCAAGTGTAGTTGGAGTGGGGGAAATGGACAAAATATTCAGTTTTCATCAGAAAATTGAGTTGGGTATGTCGGTCGATGGTAAATGCGATGCCGATTTCATTAAAAATATTATTTTCGCTCCATGTGTAGTTGGAGTGGGGGTAATGGACAAAATATTCAGTTTTAATGAAAAAATTGAGTTGGGTATGTCGGTCGATGGTGAATGCAATGCCGATTTCATTAAAAATATTATCTTTCGCTCCAAGTGTAGTTGGAGAGGGGGAAATGGACAAAATATTCAGTTTTAATGAAAAAATTGAGTTGGGTATGTCGGTCGATGGTAAATGCGATGCCGATTTCATTAAAAATATTATTTTCGCTCCAAGTGTAGTTGGAGTGGGGGAAAAGGACAAAATACTCAGTTTTAATGGAAAAATTGAGTTGGGTATGTCGGTTGATGGTAAATGCAATGCCGATTTCATTAAAAATATTATTTTTGCTCCAAGTGCAGTTGGAAAGGGAGAAATGGACAAAATATTCAGTTTTAAGAAAAATTCGAGTTGGAGCTACAGTTGGAGTGAAATGTAATATTTTTAATCAAATCGGCATTGCATTCACCATTGACCGACATACCCAACTCGATTTTTCTATCAAAACTGAGTATTTGGTCCATTTCCCCCTCTCCAACTACACTTGGAGCGAAGATAATATTTTTAATGAAATCGGCATTGCATTTACCATCGACCGACATACCCAACTCAATTTTTTCATTAAAACTGAATATTTGGTCCATTTCCCCCTCTCCAACTACACTTGGAGCGAAGATAATATTTTTAATGAAATCGGCATTGCATTTACCATCGACCGACATACCCAACTCAATTTTCTGATGGGAACTGAATATTTTGTCCATTTCCCCCACTCCAACTACACTTGGAGCGAGAATAATATTTTTAATGAAATCGGCATAGCATTTACCATCGACCGACATACCCAACTCAATTTTCTGATGAAAACTGAATATTTTGTCCATTTCCCCCACTCCAACTACACTTGGAGCGAAAATAATATTTTTAATGAAATCGGCATCGCATTTACCATCGACCGACATACCCAACTCAATTTTCTGATTAAAACTGAATATTTTGTCCATTTCCCCCACTCCAACTACACTTGGAGCGAAAATAATATTTTTAATGAAATCGGCATCGCATTTACCATCGACCGACATACCCAACTCAATTTTCTGATGAAAACTGAATATTTTGTCCATTTCCCCCACTCCAACTACACTTGGAGCGAAAATAATATTTTTAATGAAATCGGCATCGCATTTACCATCGACCGACATACCCAACTCAATTTTCTGATGAAAACTGAATATTTTGTCCATTTCCCCCACTCCAACTACACTTGGAGCGAAAATAATATTTTTAATGAAATCGGCATCGCATTTACCATCGACCGACATACCCAACTCAATTTTCTGATGAAAACTGAATATTTTGTCCATTTCCCCCACTCCAACTACACTTGGAGCGAAAATAATATTTTTAATGAAATCGGCATCGCATTTACCATCGACCGACATACCCAACTCAATTTTCTGATGAAAACTGAATATTTTGTCCATTTCCCCCACTCCAACTACACTTGGAGCGAAAATAATATTTTTAATGAAATCGGCATCGCATTTACCATCGACCGACATACCCAACTCAATTTTCTGATGAAAACTGAATATTTTGTCCATTTCCCCCACTCCAACTACACTTGGAGCGAAAATAATATTTTTAATGAAATCGGCATCGCATTTACCATCGACCGACATACCCAACTCAATTTTCTGATGAAAACTGAATATTTTGTCCATTTCCCCCACTCCAACTACACTTGGAGCGAAAATAATATTTTTAATGAAATCGGCATCGCATTTACCATCGACCGACATACCCAACTCAATTTTCTGATGAAAACTGAATATTTTGTCCATTTCCCCCACTCCAACTACACATGGAGCGAAAATAATATTTTTAATGAAATCGGCATCGCATTTACCATCGACCGACATACCCAACTCAATTTTCTGATGAAAACTGAATATTTTGTCCATTTCCCCCACTCCAACTACACTTGGAGCGAAAATAATATTTTTAATGAAATCGGCATCGCATTTACCATCGACCGACATACCCAACTCAATTTTTCATTAAAACTGAATATTTTGTCCATTTCCCCCACTCCAACTACACTTGGAGCGAAAATAATATTTTTAATGAAATCGGCATCGCATTTACCATCGACCGACATACCCAACTCAATTTTCTGATGAAAACTGAATATTTTGTCCATTTCCCCCACTCCAACTACACATTGGAGCGAAAATAATATTTTTAATGAAATCGGCATCGCATTTACCATCGACCGACATACCCAACTCAATTTTTCTATTAAAACTGAATATTTTGTCCATTTCCCCCACTCCAACTACACTTGGAGCGAAAATAATATTTTTAATGAAATCGGCATCGCATTTACCATCGACCGACATACCCAACTCAATTTTCTGATGAAAACTGAATATTTTGTCCATTTCCCCCACTCCAACTACACTTGGAGCGAAAATAATATTTTTAATGAAATCGGCATCGCATTTACCATCGACCGACATACCCAACTCAATTTTCTGATGAAAACTGAATATTTTGTCCATTTCCCCCACTCCAACTACACTTGGAGCGAAAATAATATTTTTAATGAAATCGGCATCGCATTTACCATCGACCGACATACCCAACTCAATTTTCTGATGAAAACTGAATATTTTGTCCATTTCCCCCACTCCAACTACACATTGGAGCGAAAATAATATTTTTAATGAAATCGGCATCGCATTTACCATCGACCGACATACCCAACTCAATTTTCTGATAAAACTGAATATTTTGTCCATTTCCCCCACTCCAACTACACTTGGAGCGAAAAATAATATTTTTAATGAAATCGGCATCGCATTTACCATCGACCGACATACCCAACTCAATTTTTTCATTAAAACTGAATATTTTGTCCATTTCCCCCTCTCCAACTACACTTGGAGCGAAATAATATTTTTAATGAAATCGGCATCGCATTTACCATCGACCGACATACCCAACTCAATTTTCTGATGAAAACTGAATATTTTGTCCATTTCCCCCACTCCAACTACACTTGGAGCGAAATAATATTTTTAATGAAATCGGCATCGCATTTACCATCGACCGACATACCCAACTCAATTTTCTGATGAAAACTGAATATTTTGTCCATTTCCCCCACTCCAACTACACTTGGAGCGAAAATAATATTTTTAATGAAATCGGCATCGCATTTACCATCGACCGACATACCCAACTCAATTTTCTGATGAAAACTGAATATTTTGTCCATTTCCCCCACTCCAACTACACATGGAGCGAAAATAATATTTTTAATGAAATCGGCATCGCATTTACCATCGACCGACATACCCAACTCAATTTTCTGATGAAAACTGAATATTTTGTCCATTTCCCCCACTCCAACTACACTTGGAGCGAAAATAATATTTTTAATGAAATCGGCATCGCATTTACCATCGACCGACATACCCAACTCAATTTTCTGATGAAAACTGAATATTTTGTCCATTTCCCCCACTTCAACTACACTTGGAGCGAGAATAATATTTTTAATGAAATCGGCATCGCATTTACCATCGACCGACATACCCAACTCAATTTTCTGATGAAAACTGAATATTTTGTCCATTTCCCCCACTCCAACTACACTTGGAGCGAAAATAATATTTTTAATGAAATCGGCATCGCATTTACCATCGACCGACATACCCAACTCAATTTTCTGATGAAAACTGAATATTTTGTCCATTTCCCCCTCTCCAACTACACTTGGAGCAAAAATAATATTTTTAATGAAATCGGCATCGCATTTACCATCGACCGACATACCCAACTCAATTTTCTGATGAAAACTGAATATTTTGTCCATTTCCCCCACTCCAACTACACTTGGAGCGAGAATAATATTTTTAATGAAATCGGCATCGCATTTACCATCGATGGAACCAGAAAGCAATCTTCGCAATTGATGCTATTGTGTTACTAACTCTTAACCTCATAGGAAGTCAGCAACTTGATAGCAAAAACTCGTCCTGAAAGTGAAAGGAATCATCAGAACCTGAGTGTAATGGTTTTGTTATACTGTAATTGTCTTAGGTTGCCAGCAACACAATAGCAAAACCTCCTCAGAATCAGATGCAGTTTTTGTGTTACAAACTCCAAACCTTTAGGAAGTCAGGAACACGATAGCAAAAACTACTCAAATCCGGAATGTGCAGACTCCTCAGAACCAGAATGCAAAACTTGCTATTGTGTTACAGACTCTAAACCTTATTGAATGTCAGCAACACGATAGCAAAAAAACTCCTCAGAACCAGAATGCAGAACTTGCTATCGTGTTACTAACTCCATACTTGTCAGCAACACAATAACAAAAAACTCCTCAGAACCAGAAAGCGGCAATTGCTATGGTGTTACTAACTCCAAACCTAATAGGAAGGTCAGCGACAGCAATGATGATTCTGCTAAATAGTGGTTAAAGTATACTTTAGTCTGATTTTCAGGCCCCTGTTACTCTCAAAATGGAGAAAAATGTTGTACCATGCACATTTGAGACCAATTGTATGCAAGTTTGCTGTGACTTGAATTGTTAAAGGTACTGAAATGTGTTTGTGTTTGGATGTTTGCATAAATATGTGGCATGGGTAAATTGAG
Source organism: Cyrtorhinus lividipennis (assembly GCA_019603395.1). NCBI lineage: Eukaryota > Metazoa > Arthropoda > Insecta > Hemiptera > Miridae > Cyrtorhinus > Cyrtorhinus lividipennis. The sequence continues at coordinate 14,627,133 of CM034003.1, read as the reverse complement.
GATGAGCATCTGCATAAAGGATATGCTGGAAATTTACAGTGTGTGTTTGTTTGCTTTGCTAAAGAAATGATGGCTTTGTTCCTTGGTGCAACACTGCAATGGATGATGGGAGTGCACAACAAGAGGAAGGAATAAGAAAACGGAATAGCAGGAGTCATTAAGGTAACAACCCTCTGAGATATTTCACCAAACAACTCTTACAATTTGTTTGGCAGTTGAGCATGTGAGTGACAACAACGCAAGCGGTAAAATCTTCAACAAACTTGCCACGGCGAAGCATAATAAAAGCACCTTGACAGAGGAAAACGCAGGAGAAGAAGCCAACCAAATTAAATTGTACGTAAAATTCACCGTACTTCCAAATATTTCGAGACAAGTAGGTAACAAAAATCCGTTAAACACAAACATAGCGCGGTTCACTATAAATATCTCATTGTCAATTTTAATTTGCAAAACTTTCACCATTTTGGGTTTTAAATTGACGTTCAACGCTCGACAACATTTGTACAATCTTTGATACTGAGCTCTGACTATAGCGCAGAATTGAAACACCCCTGAATAATATTGAAGACCTAAATGCAAGTAAAAAACACTATAATAAAGCTGATTTAGATCTATTTGGTTGTCAAGTATTCCTTTGATTAATAGGAAGTAGAATAATCCGTACAAAAATCCAAATATCGCCCACAATACAACAGTCTAATTTATCGTTGCGTTTAATCGTGTTTAAAAGTTGAATAAATGCCTTGCAATTTGCAGTTACATTGATATGGAGAATGATTAATGAGCTGAAGACAAAAAGGTCAAAAATTGCGTGGACTATGAATGCAACTATTTGAGAAAAGTCTTCGGCTACAAATGCGTTTAAATTGAATTTGAACTCAAAGTAGGAACAAAGTCCAATTAGAACTAACTTGAGAATGTGTAATTCGAACACTGCGTTTAATGAAACATCATGCAAAACATATTAAAAGAGGAGATCAATAATGAAAAGGGCTTGAAGAATTGATTTTGGTGGTTATCTTATGTCAACTTGAGGAATCTTGTGTTACGTGAAGGGCACAATGGCAAGCAAATGGCAGAGCTTCGTAATCAGAAATCTATAGATAAGACAAGCTTAAATACAAATCTACATTGAATAAATCAAAAAATGTACATTGGCGCTCATCAGAAGTGGTATTGATACCATTTACTCCAGAATTCAGACAAAATATAGCGCTTGTACTGGATTAACTAGGATTCAACATTGAATTGAGGCAAACTGCATGCAGGTACGGTGTACTTACTGGGAGTGCTGCTGAAGTCAGGCTTGAAAAGATACGGTCAGGGAATAGTTGAGTTGGGTATGTCGGTTGATGGTAAATGCGATGCCGATTTCATTAAAAATATTATTTTTGCTCCATGTGTAGTTGGAGTGGGGGAAATGGACAAAATATTCAGTTTTCATCAGAAAATTGAGTTGGGTATGTCAGTCGATGGTAAATGCGATGCCGATTTCATTAAAAATATTATTTTCGCTCCAAGTGTAGTTGGAGTGGGGGAAATGGACAAAATATTCAGTTTTAATGAAAAAATTGAGTTGGGTATGTCGGTCGATGGTAAATGCGATGCCGATTTCATTAAAAATATTATTTTCGCTCCAAGTGTAGTTGGAGTGGGGGAAATGGACAAAATATTCAGTTTTCATCAGAAAAATTGAGTTGGGTATGTCGGTCGATGGTAAATGCGATGCCGATTTCATTAAAAATATTATTTTCGCTCCAAGTGTAGTTGGAGTGGGGGAAATGGACAAAATATTCAGTTTTAATCAGAAAATTGAGTTGGGTATGTCGGTCGATGGTAAATGCGATGCCGATTTCATTAAAAATATTATTTTCGCTCCAAGTGTAGTTGGAGTGGGGGAAATGGACAAAATATTCAGTTTTAATGAAAAAATTGAGTTGGGTATGTCGGTCGATGGTAAATGCGATGCCGATTTCATTAAAAATATTATTTTCGCTCCAATGTGTAGTTGGAGTGGGGGAAATGGACAAAATATTCAGTTTTCATCAGAAAAATTGAGTTGGGTATGTCGGTCGATGGTAAATGCGATGCCGATTTCATTAAAAATATTATTTTCGCTCCAAGTGTAGTTGGAGTGGGGGAAATGGACAAAATATTCAGTTTTAATCAGAAAAATTGAGTTGGGTATGTCGGTCGATGGTAAATGCGATGCCGATTTCATTAAAAATATTATTTTCGCTCCAATGTGTAGTTGGAGTGGGGGAAATGGACAAAATATTCAGTTTTAATCAGAAAATTGAGTTGGGTATGTCGGTCGATGGTAAATGCGATGCCGATTTCATTAAAAATATTATTTCGCTCCAAGTGTAGTTGGAGTGGGGGAAATGGACAAAATATTCAGTTTTAATGAAAAAATTGAGTTGGGTATGTCGGTCGATGGTAAATGCGATGCCGATTTCATTAAAAATATTATTTTCGCTCCAAGTGTAGTTGGAGTGGGGGAAATGGACAAAATATTCAGTTTTCATCAGAAAAATTGAGTTGGGTATGTCGGTCGATGGTAAATGCGATGCCGATTTCATTAAAAATATTATTTTCGCTCCAAGTGTAGTTGGAGTGGGGGAAATGGACAAAATATTCAGTTTTCATAGAAAAATTGAGTTGGGTATGTCGGTCGATGGTAAATGCGATGCCGATTTCATTAAAAATATTATTTTCGCTCCAAGTGTAGTTGGAGTGGGGGAAATGGACAAATATTCAGTTTTCATAGAAAAAATTGAGTTGGGTATGTCGGTCGATGGTAAATGCGATGCCGATTTCATTAAAAATATTATTTTCGCTCCAAGTGTAGTTGGAGTGGGGGAAATGGACAAAATATTCAGTTTTCATCAGAAAATTGAGTTGGGTATGTCGGTCGATGGTAAATGCGATGCCGATTTCATTAAAAATATTATTTTCGCTCCAAGTGTAGTTGGAGTGGGGGAAATGGACAAAATATTCAGTTTTAATGAAAAAATTGAGTTGGGTATGTCGGTCGATGGTAAATGCGATGCCGATTTCATTAAAAATATTATTTTCGCTCCAAGTGTAGTTGGAGTGGGGGAAATGGACAAAATATTCAGTTTTCATCAGAAAATTGAGTTGGGTATGTCGGTCGATGGTAAATGCGATGCCGATTTCATTAAAAATATTATTTTCGCTCCAAGTGTAGTTGGAGTGGGGGAAATGGACAAAATATTCAGTTTTCATCAGAAAATTGAGTTGGGTATGTCGGTCGATGGTAAATGCGATGCCGATTTCATTAAAAATATTATTTTCGCTCCAAGTGTAGTTGGAGTGGGGGAAATGGACAAAATATTCAGTTTTCATCAGAAAATTGAGTTGGGTATGTCGGTCGATGGTAAATGCGATGCCGATTTCATTAAAAATATTATTTTCGCTCCAAGTGTAGTTGGAGTGGGGGAAATGGACAAAATATTCAGTTTTCATCAGAAAATTGAGTTGGGTATGTCGGTCGATGGTAAATGCGATGCCGATTTCATTAAAAATATTATTTTCGCTCCAAGTGTAGTTGGAGTGGGGGAAATGGACAAAATATTCAGTTTTAATGAAAAAATTGAGTTGGGTATGTCGGTCGATGGTAAATGCGATGCCGATTTCATTAAAAATATTATTTTCGCTCCAAGTGTAGTTGGAGTGGGGGAAATGGACAAAATATTCAGTTTTAATGAAAAAATTGAGTTGGGTATGTCGGTCGATGGTAAATGCGATGCCGATTTCATTAAAAATATTATTTTCGCTCCAAGTGTAGTTGGAGTGGGGGAAATGGACAAAATATTCAGTTTTAATGAAAAAATTGAGTTGGGTATGTCGGTCGATGGTAAATGCGATGCCGATTTCATTAAAAATATTATTTTCGCTCCAAGTGTAGTTGGAGTGGGGGAAATGGACAAAATATTCAGTTTTAATGAAAAATTGAGTTGGGTATGTCGGTCGATGGTAAATGCGATGCCGATTTCATTAAAAATATTATTTTTCGCTCCAAGTGTAGTTGGAGTGGGGGAAATGGACAAAATATTCAGTTTTAATGAAAAAATTGAGTTGGGTATGTCGGTCGATGGTAAATGCGATGCCGATTTCATTAAAAATATTATTTTCGCTCCAAGTGTAGTTGGAGAGGGGGGAAATGGACAAATATTCAGTTTTAATGAAAAATTGAGTTGGGTATGTCGGTCGATGGTAAATGCGATGCCGATTTCATTAAAAATATTATTTTCGCTCCAAGTGTAGTTGGAGTGGGGGAAATGGACAAAATATTCAGTTTTCATCAGAAAATTGAGTTGGGTATGTCGGTCGATGGTAAATGCGATGCCGATTTCATTAAAAATATTATTTTCGCTCCAAGTGTAGTTGGAGTGGGGAAATGGGACAAAATATTCAGTTTTAATGAAAAAAATTGAGTTGGGTATGTCGGTCGATGGTAAATGCGATGCCGATTTCATTAAAAATATTATTTTCCGCTCCAATTGTAGTTGGAGTGGGGGAAATGGACCAAAATATTCAGTTTTAATGAAAAAATTGAGTTGGGTATGTTCGGTCCGATGGTAAATGCGATGCCGATTTCATTAAAAATATTATTTCGCTCCAGTGTAGTTGGAGTGGGGGAAATGGACAAAATATTCAGTTTTCATCAGAAAATTGAGTTGGGTATGTGTCGGTCGATATGGTAATGCGGATACCGATTACATTAAAATCTTTATTTTCGCTCCAAGTGTTAGTTGGAGATGGGGGGAAATGGACAAAATATTCAGTTTTTAATCAGAAAAAATTGAGGTTGGGTTATGTCGGTCGATGGTAAATTGCGATGCCGATTTCATTAATAAAATATTTTCGCTCCAAGTGTAGTTGGCGGGGGAAAGGACAAAATACGCTGGTTTTAATGAAAAAAAATTGAGTGGGTATGGTCGGTCGATGGTAAATCGATGCCGATTTCATTTACAAAATATTATTTTCGCTCCAATTAGTGGGAGTGGGGGAAAGGACAATCAATTTATGAAAAATTGGTTGGGTTATGTCGGTCGATGGTAAATACAATGCGATTTCATTAAAAATATTATATCTGCTGCCAAGTGTAGTGGAGAGGGGGAAATGACCAATATAGTTTAATGAAAAAATTGAGTTGGGTATGTCGGTCGATGGTAAATGCGATGCCGATTTCATTAAAAATATTTTTTCGCTCCAAGTGTAGTTGGAGGGGGAAATGGACAAAAATATTCAGTTTTTAGAAAAATTC